>VDFB02047650.1:0-49095 GCA_007258455.2 Sequoia sempervirens | reverse complement strand
AGTCTTGTTGCATACATTAAACATCTTTTATCCTCAAAATACCAAAAATACCAAAAAATACTTGCATTATATTTAGGCATACCTTATTTCAAAAATACCAAAAAACATACTTAGTATCATACTTTCCACCTTCATTTGGAGCAAGTCTTATATGGATGAAACTAGATTGCAAAAGAAACGTTGAGTGATGGATTTTTTTAATGACGATGATGGCCTTTACAATTACACTAGCACCCTCAACTTTGACACTACCACTGATGATCCTCACAACAATACCAACCTTGAGATTCATGACCATGCAAACTTGGGTTCTACATCTTATAAACAACCATAGAAAAAATATTTTTTAACAATTTCCTTATTAGAGACAAGGATGAAAATGTGTTCATGGAAGAAGTAGAGGTTGCCGCACAAAATCCTGATGTTGCCTCCCTTGTAGACGAAATTGTCATGTTGGACCCCCAACTATATTTAGCCAAGATTTTACATGAAGGAGTTAAACTACCTCAAGGATTTGATGTTAATACCTTACGAGCAGCAGCGTCACCCAAGAAAAACACACAAACAAGCCAAAGACAATCTACATCACAACCTAAAACTTCCATATCCATTGGAACAACAACCCAAAGTGCCACAACTTCCAACACTTCATCCATCTTTGTGACACAATCTATGTCACAACCCATGACACAAACCACATCACAACCATTTTTCACAACGTAACCCTTTGGCTTGACATTTACTCCTTTTGGGTCATCATCTCAGGCCATAAAGGCATCCACATCTTACATCCTTGAAGGCAAGAAGGGTTCTCATCCAAGGACCTCAATTGAACACAAACACCATGTCACAAGGTCCTCATGTCAATATAAACACCTTACAAGGATAAAACATGAACACCCCACATAGTCAAAATACGAACACTTCACATGATTATAATCCTTTTCAACAAGGACAAGGATCACAAATGACACCTCTTAACATATCATATGGCTACACACATGGATCCTTTTTTGGAAACCAAAATATACACAGAAAACACACCCAACAAACGCAACATAACTCAACCACTTCTCACATCCCAACTTACACATCACACATTCATACTCATGGACACAACCAAAATCCACCACATATGCACAACGTTTTGAACCAAAACATGTCATCTCAAAAAAAAATGGGACCACACAACACAAATATGGGACCTCAAAACAATATTTCCAACAATCTTGTAATAGATGCCTTGATTGCTCAATTGGCTTCCCTACAAAATCAAGTAGAAAGTATGCACGTGTCAAACAAGAAGATGCACGAGCATCACATAATTTACATCCTTACCCATATGACACTAGCATATACATGCCTCCTTTCCCTCCTAGGTATATCATCCCTACCTTCATTAAGTATAAGGGAAATAACAATCCTATTGAGCACATATGAGAATTCACCACTGCTTATGTGGATGTCGCATACAATCACTCCTACCTTTTGAGACTCTTCCCTAGAAGTATTGCGGGGCTGAAACTTGAATGGTTTGCATTGATACCTAAAGGGTCTATAAAGTCATGGGACAACCTCACCAATAAATTTGTGGAGAATTATGCTTATAATATTGAAAATGATGTCACGATTGCTACCTTATGCCACTTGACACAAGATCAAGGAGATCCCTTTATTACTTTCTTCCAAAGATGGCGTAGTATGGTGGGTTGATGTCTTGTTGAAATTCCTAAGAAACAAAAAGTGGACATGTTCATAAAAAACCTCAAGCCAAAATTGAAACACACTTTACAAGTACATTTTTGTGCCACATTTGCAGACTTAGTTGAGAAAGGCATGACACTCGAAAAAGTCCTAATCGCCCGAGGTGAACTTACATATGGCAAAAAAAACACACACAACCAACACACCTCTAATGACAAAAGCAAATTTTGGTCCCACAATAAGAATATAATCAACGATGGAGTCATAGACACAAAAGTTGTGAACATAACAGGTCTCACATTGACTCTCAAAGCACCCAACACAAACAATAACACATCATATGTTTCCAACCAAGAAGCTAACGTGATCTAAAATAATCATGAACGAGGACCCCCAAGACAACCAAGGAAATACACATGGAGACAATACACTCCATTATCAGAACCAATTGAATCTATCCTATAGAACCTAGTACAATCAAATGTCATACAGCTCTCCAAGATCCCAAACCATACAACCCAAGACAATTCAAACCCTCTTGGTGGGATGACAATGCCTTTTGTGATTACCACTGTATCAAAGGGCATAAGACCTCGTCATGCCATTGTTGGAAATAGGATGCCATTTAATTGCAAATCCTAAACATTATTTATTTCATGTATCTCCTAAGTCCTTGGAATGTGTTCACAAACACTAGGATTAAAAGAAATTAATTTTTTGGATGAAATAATCATGAAAATTGACATTTGTAGTTATTCCTAAATAATAGGAACATGTGGGACAGCCTTGGAGAAGCTCCTACAAAATAGGAGCACATGGGTGCACACATGGGAGGTGGGACACACCTCAGTTCAATTAATTGTTTGATGAATTGATAACTCTTATGTAATGCATGTCATGCTCCCTACAAAATAGGGATTGATAATTACAATGTATGTGGAGTGGTACTATCAGTTTAGTTTTAGTTTTGGTTCAGTTCAGTTTAGTTAAGTTTAGTTAAGTTTAGTTAAGTTAAGTTCAATTCAATTCAGTCTAGTTCAGTTCAGTTCAGATTCAGTTATCTTCAGTTGCATGTTGGTTATTTTGAGTTCCATGTAGTTTACTTTAGTTAACTTGGAATGCATGATTAATTACTTAAGTTGCATGATAGATAACAGGTTGATAATTTCAGTTAACATGGGGAGATAATTCATGCATGAAGTTTGCATGAAAGGTGGAGAGATATGTTTCAGTTAACATGAAATGACTTTGACCCACCTTGGGTGCCCAAGTTGGCTTCTTGGAACTAACTCCTTTGCAGGCTAAGATATTTTGAAGGCTCGGTTAAGTGGGACCCTCTCTTGGGCGTCAACTTTGAGGACGATTTTTGGAATTATCAACAGAGTGAAGGTTGAGTTGTGACTTTAGTTTGGGACGCCCAAATAGATGAAGCACATGTTTTAGCCTTGTTCTTAATGGTGAAACTCAACTTGCAAGAGATAGGCGTACCTTTTCTAGGGATAGGTTTTGAGCATTGTAATTATCACCATTTGGAGATTACAAGGTTGTTTTTTTCCTATATATCTTATGCAAGTTGAAGAGAGTTAGCATCATTTTTATTGCAGGTTGTGAAGAAGATCGGTGAAGGAAAAAGAAGCATTCTCAAGAAAGAATTGAAGTTATTGTAATCTACTTCAAAGATTGAATAATAGATTAATTCTTGGTAGCATTTTTTCTCGAAAGGGTTTCTCCATGTTATATGCTTGTGTAATCTTTTTAATATCCTGTCTAGTTCTTCTACAAATTCTATCTATTTTCTACAAACAGTAAAATGGATTAATCAGATAATCACCCACAAAGAATTTGTAACAAAGGAAAGAAATTTTAGATCAGAAATATTTAAGTTTTACAAAGTATTAAGCCAATAATTTAGATCAATTTTCAACATTTGGTATCAAAGCTGAGGTTGGGTAGAGTATTGAAAGATTGAAGAATTTTTGGGCTTAGTGGGAGCTTTTATTATTTTTGCTATTGCTGATTTTGGAAAAATAAGTTTGTTACAATGAATTCTCGTTTAGATATTGAAAGGTTCAATGGATCTAACTATGAAATATGGAAATTAAATATGGAAGATATCCTTGAAGAAAGGGAATAGTGGTTAGCTATTAGTAATCAAAGTAAGACACCTACAACTATGTTAGATGAGGATTGGGCTAAGCTTGATAAAAAGGCAAGAGGAACTATAAGATTATGTCTTGCTGATGTTGTTCTCTTGAATGTTTCAAATGAAAATACTGCATATATAAATTGTGGAAGAGAATAGGTGATATTTATCAAACTAAGAGTCTTACTAACAAGTGTATCTAAAAAGGAAATTATATTCTTTAAAGATGAAAGATGGTGATTATACTACACATCATTTAAATGATTTTAATTTGATTCTTAGTCAGTTAGCATCAGTTGATGTAAAGCTAGAGGATGAAGATAAATGCATTTTGTTACTTTGTTCTTTACCAAATTCTTGGGAAAATCTATTTTTGCTATTAGTGGTAGTGGTGCAGATCAAAGATGGACAATATAATTCCTACTCTCCTATCAGAGGAGATGAGGAGGAAGTCTAACGAGGAAATCCAAGATGCCTTGTTTTTAAAAGGTAGGCTCTAAGAAAAAGGAACCTAAGGGAAACAAGGAAGGGAAGGGTAAGTCTAAGGACGAGTAAGGTAAAGTGTTGGAACGTAGGCTTAAGAGACATGTGAAGAAGGATTGTAAGAACAAGAAAGAGTTTTGATTCTTCTATAGAGGAATCCTCATATGTGATAATGATGCATTGGTTATTTCAACTAATATTTTTTGTGATAACTCTTTGCTTCATGTTTTAGAGTGATCTTCATAGAGAGGATGGTAGTCACGATGCCATGTGTGACTCAGTACCACAGTTCAGTGGGAGTTGTTGGCAATGACATGGATGCATCATTGGTAGGTTATCTTCTATGATTGGGGACATGGTTTGTTCTTGGTTTAGGTGGTTGCTATTGTGTCATGGTTTACTCTTGATATGCATTTAGAGTTTGGAATATTACATGTTCTCTTAAGACTAGGATGTATATATATATATATGTTATGGTGCATGTGATCTCCTAGGAGGAGATGGTTAGATCATGGATGTCATGTTTATGTTCCTAATTCATGATTGGAGCTTTCCATTGATCTTGTGTAGTTCTCTTTAAGTATTGGGTACATTAATCATTTGCTTGATTACTTCATGATAGTGCTATGTTGCATTTGGAGTTTGGCATGGATTGGTTGGTTACAGGTCCTCGTGGATACTTGGAGAAATAGGTGAGGCTTGAGTTCTCTTATGGTAAGAGATATATGTTGGAATGGTTACTTGTAAGAAAATTTTTCAACAATAAAGACCGAGAAGCCTACACCTTGGTTGACGTGAGTTCAACACACTCGGTGGTTTCACATGCCTCCAAAGAGGTAGTTTATATAGAGACTTGGGAAAGGTATTGGTTTGGTTGATAGTGGAAGGTATTAATTGAGAAAGTTGAAACTTTAATTAATGTTAAAGATTATCTTATGAAACCAGCTCCTACAGATAAGTTCTCTTGGTTTTAATCATTTTCTTGGAAGCTTCATGATTATGCAAGTTGCATTTGAAGTTGGCATGAATTGATTAGTTAGGTGCAAGAAGGTCATTGGCCTTGAGTCCTGTACTTGATTTATAATTATTCCTTGTTTAGAAAAATTGCAATGTATAATGTCAAGTGGGAGAATGTTGGAAATAGGATGCCATTTAATTGAAAATCCTAAACATTATTTATTTCATGTATCTCCTAAGTCCTTGGAATGTGTTTACAAACACTAGGATTAAAGGAGTTTAATTTTTTAGATGAAATAATCATGAAAATTGACATTTGTAGTTATTCCTATATAATAGGAACATGTGGGATGCCCTTGGAGAAGCTCCTACAAAATAGGAGCACACAGGTGCACACATGGGAGGTGGGACACACCTCAGTTCAGTTAACTGTTTGATGAATTGATAACTCTTATGTAATGCATGTCATGTTCCCTACAAAATAGGGATTGATAATTACAATGTTTTTGGAGTGGTACTATCAGTTTAGTTTTAGTTTTGGTTTAGTTAAGTTAAGTTAAGTTAAGTTAAGTTCAGTTCAGTTCAGTTCAGTATAGATTCAGTTATCTTCAGTTGCATGTTGGTTATTTTGAGTTCCATGTAGTTGACTTCAATTAACTTGTAATACATGATTAATTACTTGAGTTGCATGATAGATAATAGGTTGTACCTTTTGTAGGGATAGGGTTTGAGCATTGTAATTATCACCATTTGGAGATTACAAGGTTGTTTATTGCCTATATATCTCATGCAAGTTGAAGAGAGTTAGTATCCTTTTTATTGTAGGTTGTGAAGAAGATTGGTGAAGGAAAAAGAAGCATTCTCAAGCAAGAATTGAAGCTATTGTAATCCACTTCAAATATTGAATAATAGATTAATTCTTGGTGGAGTTTTTTTCTCGAAAGGGTTTCTCCATGTTATATGCTTCTGTAATGCTTTTAATATCCTGTCTGGTTCTTCTACAAATTCTATCTATTTTCTACAAACAGTTAAATGGATTAATCAGATAATCAACCACAAAGAACTTGTAACAAAGGAATGCAATTTTAGATCAGCAATATTTAATTTTTACAAAGTATTAAGCCAATAATTCATATCAATTTTCGACAATCGTCAGTTGAAGATTATGATTCAAGACCTAAGTGAAAATGGTACCATAGAGGTCAAGGGACAATAACAAACTTCTAATAAAGACCATACGATTTTCAAGAATCCATTGCAAGACCATGAAAAATCCTCCAATTCAGGTCAAAAGACAGACAACCATACTAATTATACCAATGCCTCTTTGGACTACACAATTATCAACCACATCCGAGCTACTTCCGATCATGTTATGAAGCAACCTGAATGTGTTTTTATTACCCGTAGGGCTAATATTACCATATCTAGTCCTTCTCCAAAGCAACCACAATCTAAAGCCCAATACAACCTTGTTGACCAATTGAGCAAGACACCTACATAGATTTCCATCATTGAGCTTCTACGCATATCTCCTTAACACATAGCTATCCTCGAGAAGGATTTGAAAGAAGCCTCTATCCCTATCGACCTAGATGTCAACCACTTTGAAGCCATGGTTGGATATTTGGCCAACTCTCACCATCTCTCTCTTTCTGACAAAGATTGCTCTACATCCAAGTCAAACCATAACGACCCATTACACCTTGAGGTCTTCATCAACAAACACAAGGTCAAACGAGTCCTAGTAGATGGTGGAGCCAGATTGAACATTTGCACTTTACAACTGGTGAAGGCACTGGGCCTCTCTGAACCATGTGTGGATACAACTAAGAGTATTGTAACCAAAGCCTATGATGATGAAGAACATTCTTTTGAAGGTGTTATCACACTACCTATCAAGTTTTTACTTTCAATACTAAATACCACATTCCAAGGCCTAAATCTTACACTACAATACAACCTACTCCTCAGTCGACAATGGATCCATGCCATGAAAGTCATTCCATCCACATACCATCAACATCTGAAGTTTTCTCACGAAGGCATTGAAATTATAGTCGCAGGAGATCCAAACCCCTTTCAATATTGCAACAATCTGAGAGGGACTACTCAATTCCAAGTGTTTGTCAACCAAGAGGCCTCATCATCTCGCTACATTAATCCATCTTCATTGACCAATTCATCCAATCCATTTACCGTGCCATCAAACCCCAAGGTCCAAGTCCATGATATGGGATGTGGAGAATACCGTATCGATAATTTACTAACAAAAGACAATGTTAATGCCGCTGAGAAGGTTCAAAAATCCAACTTTGATGTCAAGATAACTGTAGAAGGAATGCAAAAAGATGGTCGTACTTGGATTCAAACCTTTTGGGATTTTGATGATACACCTGCCTTTTCCATATCTACTTCCACTCAAACTTTTCATATCTATGATAACCCCCTATTTGACCAAGATATCTATGATAATCCACTTTTTGATCATGACCCCACTGAGGATATCCAATCATCATCCTTCCATCCTACCTACCCTAGGCTAAGATATGCATTTTCTATTGTTACCTCTACTAAGCAACCTTTCCAATTCGTTAAGGATGTGCAAGCTTCCTTTTGTTGGGAATAGGATGTCATTTAATTGAAATCTTAAACATATTTCATGTATCTCCTAAGTCCTTGGAAAGTGTTCCCCAACACTAGGATTAGAAAGAGATTAAATTCAAATGAAATGAACATGTAAATTGGTATTTGTAATTATTCCTAAATGATAGGAATATGTGGGGACGCCCAAGAAGAGCTCCTACAAAATAGGAGCACATGGGGCACCCACGTGGAAGGTGGAACCCACCTTGCTTAATTTAACTATTTCAAGGATTGATAACATTTTATTAATGCATGTAAAGATCCTACAAGTTAGGGATTGATATTTACATGAGTGTAGTTTAGTTCAATTCAATTCAGTATCAGTTCAGTTCATTTCAGTTATGTTTTAGTTATCTTCAGTTGCATGTAGTTAGTTTGAGTTGAATGCTAGTTGACTTCAGTTGACTTGAGTTGCATGACTAATGACTTCAGTTACATGACGGATAATAGGTGGATACTTTTAGTTAAGTGGTGATAATAAATCATGCATAATGTTTGCATGAGTTGGTGGAGAGATATGTTTCAGTTAACTAAGATTAACTTGGACCTACCTTGAGCACCCAAGTTGGCATCTTTGAGTTAACACCTTTTGCATGAAAATATATTTACAAGGTTTAGTTAAGTGGACCCATTCATGGGTTCCAACTTTGAGGAGATTCTTGCAAGATATTTTCTTGACCAATGATCAATTAAGTGTTTATTTTGGGGTGCCTATATTGAGAAAACTTTGGGTTTGACTTCATGTTATAGTGTGGAACTCTACTTGCACAATCTAGGCGTAGATATTTGAGAGGAGCTTTGTGATCTTGTAATTGACAACTCTTAGGAGTTTACAATGCTCATAATTGTCTATTTATTGTAGCAATTGCATCAAAGTCTGTAATCTTGGTTGCAGGTTAGTAGGTTGAGCTTGTGCATGTGTGAGGGTTTGAAGCATGGCATGGGATGTGTGGATTCATGCTTGGTCACATGGAATGCATGGATAGCTTGTCTTGCAGAAAGTGTATGAGAGTTTTGTTCAGGTTGTGAAGAAGGATTGTTGAAGGCAAGGAAGCATATCAATCAAGGATTGATATAGTATTATTGTAATCTTGTTCTAAGGTTAAATAATACAAGCACTATTGATTTTGGTGGAGTTTTTTCCTGAAAGGGTTTCTCCACGTATATGTTGTGTCACTTCTATCTTCTTGTCTCGTTATTCTACAATCTTATGTCTCTTTCTACAATTGGTAAAATTGATCTAAACAGATAATCATACAAAAAGAATTGTGACAAAGAACACTTAGTTAAATCTATAGTCACATAGGTTTACAATTTTTTATGCTACAATTTCACCTTCATTTTCAACACCTTTGACGTTAGCAGTATCGAAAAGGATAGTCCCAAAGACTTCGTTGATGGCATCACCACTCACATTCATCCACTAAACATTCTTGTCGCTTCACCTATTTCATCCATCTCACTCACGTCCATTGACATCATATACATAGATCAATAAGTTATATCTCAAGAAAAGAATAAAGGCAAAGCTCTGATGAACAAGCTATCTTTAAAAGGAGATCAAGAATCAAGAGACAAATAAAAAAAAAAGAAGATCAAGACAAGTCCCTTAGCCAAAATAAAAAGCTTTTGGGAAAATCAAAAATAAAAGAAGATCAAGACAAGTCCCCTAGCCAAAATAAAAATCTATCAGACAAATCAAAAATAAAAGTCAAAAGTGAAAGCAAGCAAAATTCAATCTCCAAGTATGTCGCTCCATCAAAAATCACTGGGGGCATCTATTAAGGAAAGAAGTCAAACAAAGGACTTGTTGATCCAAGGTATCTATCCATGTCACTCTCACTCATACCATATACTCCATTCCACCCATCCATGTTCACATATTTGTCATATCACACCACTAGTGATGTCTTTCAATATATCTTTGATGACAACCCCTTCACGTACTCTAGCTCGTTGGTCACCCAAGCTCCTTTTCGACTAAACCTGATGGCCCACGTAGTGTACACATTAGGGATCCTATCATAGCCTCTTTTCTCTACTGCATCTACCACCATTCATATTTTTCGCTTGCACTAGTCATCCAAATTGGGTCCTTTTATCCAGCACAATCATCCAAACAGGATTAGGGCACCGTTAAGGCAATCTATGGATCTGGAATTTATCATTTCTATACCTAACTTTTGAGAGCTAGGAAAATATCTTGAAAAAATACAAAAAATGAAAAAAAGTCCTAAAAAATACAAAAAACGTTGAGAAAAAGTCCTAAAAAATACAAAAAAAATTGAAAAATAAAAAAAATCATAAAAATAGTAAAGAGAAAAATTTCATCCAATAGTGAAAATCATGTCAGTGGCATTTTGTATAAGTACCATGGTGAAAACCTGGAAAACAGGCACCATGTGTAGTCAATCTTTGCTTTGTCATCTACTATCACTCTATTTGGCCTTCCACCCTAATTCATACTAATGTCTTTACCTTCCATCATCTCCCATTTCACATCCAACATTAGGCCTTATCATCTCTTTCATGACTTTTGAGTGGTTGGTGTCTAGCGTCCTTTCTCCTCTATCTTCCAGTCATAATAAATTCTTGTCCCATCCTATCCCTAATGGTTAAGTCCTATACCTGACTGGGGTCAATTTCCTAACACTGGGCTTCATTGAATTCTACACTTGTCATTGGAAGTTAAAACATTTAGAAAAAGACAAAAAAATCTAAACATTCCAAAAAGACAAAAATCAAAAAACATTTCAAAAAGACAAAAAAAATCATAAAACGACAAAATCTAAAAAACATCATAAAATTTCAAAAGCCAAAAAATATCATAAAACGACAAAACTCCAAAAAATCATAAAACCTTGAAAAAGACATTATAAAACTTCGAAAATCCAATAAAAAATAAAACATGTCAAAACCCAAAAACATTCAGATAACTTTCAAAAAATTCCAAAAATAGAGTCAAATTCAGTCATGTCAGTCTTTGTGATTGTCGAACTACATTGCCTCTGCGATTGGACGTAGGCAAGGCCATCTGTTGATGTGCCTTTGAGGCATTAGGTCAATCCTTTAGGTGTTGTCAAATAAAATCATAATTTGGTCATTTGTCATTGCAACAAAGTCAAGGGTCATGTCGAACTATGAGGTCTTTGTGCATTGCTACGTAGGCAAGGCTATTTGTCGATGAGCCCCCAAGGCCCCCTAGGTTAGCCTTTTAGGGTTCATCGGGTCAGTCAAAATAAATCAAACATTGTCAACTCAAACACGACATAATCATTTGAACTTCGAACACAAATCCTAAATCAATATGACAAGCAAGCCAACAAGTCTTCAAGTCAAATTGTTCATTTGCCAAATCAATCAAAACCAATGGCCTTACACAAGATGTATCCTTCCTAAAACCAGACCTTGTCACTGTCACACTTTATCATTTTCCTTATATAGGTTGTTCATGATCAAGACCAGACTTGACGTCTTATATGACATGTTTCTTCTCCTAAAACTAGGCCTTGTCAAAACAATCAACTCATCGCTCACTTTGTCCATTAACACACTAACAAACACTTATTGGTAAATAATTTGAATGGTTGTTCACCTGGTTGATCTATTTTGTCTTATCTTTTAGATTTACTTCGGTCATGTTACTAGCTACCTCGAAGATGTCCCATGAAGGATTTAGAGGAGCAATGATGTCTCATGACCCGTCTTTTATTTGATTGTTTTATGCGGATTATCTTGAAAAAAAGACTGGGGCAACTTTTCCCTAAATATGAGTTAGGACATTCCTTATCTGGGACTGTCTGTTTTATAGATGGATGACCTTGCACACCTTGGTCTATGTCATACCATGGTGTTTGTTGTCCATTTGTCATATTTTACCGCTCTATGATGATAAAGCACTATGACATGTACAAGAAGCTTCATCACATTCATTTTCCTTCATATCTCTTTTCATCCATCATTTCTCTCATCATCCATTTCCTTCATCATTTCATTTTCCTTCATCATCCTTATCTATTTTCCTTTATCATTTTTTTCCTTCATCTTCTAGTCCTCTCATCCATTTCAAGGGCACGCTCATGTTCTTTGAACCCGCATGTCCTCTTGAGGGGGCATACCTTTACCTCCTCATCTTTCTTCCCTTCACTGGGGCATATCATTTTCTTTGAAATAATACAACAGGCCACATTGTCTCAAAGAGGGGCAAAATGTAGACACTCAAAATTTGTCTTCACAATCGTCCTATTTTTTTGTCTATTAATTAAATAGATATTATTATTTGTTTAATTGATTCATTTAAAAAAATTCTTTTATTCATTCATCAATGCATTTATAAACATTTATCCATATGCATAGTCAATCATTTATCCATTTATCCATATGCATAATCAATCACTTATCCATTTCATATTACTTCATTTTGTATTAATAATCAAAATATTCATACATGAACCTTTATCCATTTACATATCTAATTAAATAATTTAAATACATAAAATCATTTAATCCATTTAATTCATCCTTTAATTCATAAATCCACTTTAATTCTAAGCTTCTAAACCTACATTATATCATAAACCCACTTATTTATCTCTCATTTCAATCAATTTCAACTAATTTCAATTAATTTCAATATGCATTTCTCCACGTCAATCTTTTATCCCACATCTCTCCCATAACCTGAATTTAACTTGTGAATTCATCTATATAAACCCTCTCCCTTCTCACCAAAAGGTATACATTCGAGTGATACATTCAATTCCAATCATCCAATTCTCTCTTCCCTTCATCACGGCTTCTTGTTGCACTTGTGCTCATAAAAATCCGAGAGCATCAAATGCATAAACCAAGATCATGGCAAATAGGAAAATAATGAAGCTGATTTTCTTTTGAATGCATGTGTTTTGGGTTTTGCATTACTTAGTTTCATTTTGCATGTGTTTTCATTTAAGAAAGACTTTATTGATGATATGTTGAAATCTTGATTTTGGGTTTATAGATTAAATCATTCAGTTTTTCAATTTTCAGCATGCACAAAAACAACAATGGTGGTTATGAAGAAGAAACTAAAGACAAGAAACTTAGATTGCTCTTTGTAAGGAAAACATTATCATAAAAAAATAAAAAATGTCCAACCGCCTTTTCTCTATGTATTGAAAGGTCCATCTAATTTTTTCTCCATATAGTTATACCCAAGTGAATTAATAATGAAAGACATTCCTCAATGTATGTTTTCATCACAATCATTCACCTTCTATTTCATGTACAATACAAGAATTTTTCAACATGCTTAAATTTTTTATGAATTCCCATATTTGGATATTGAATTGCCTTGAAAATGAAGTAATAAATCATACACAAAATAATAATAAAAATTACATATACATAGAAATCCAAAAATGAGAAACAATTGAGAGATGACTCTATAACACTATATTAGTCCAAACTTGGTCCATCAAGCTCATGTTTACTTGTTTTTGCTTTTGACAAATGTCTATATAGTTGTTGAGATTTACAATAAAATATAAAATCTGATTTGGTTGTCATGACTTCTTAGTTTTGCAATGTTCTTTTTTTTATGAAGCTTACAAAACATCATACAGGTAGGATGGATGTTAGGGTTAATAATGTTACATAAAAATGACTTTTTGTATCATTAATATGTTAGTAAATTGCTCATAAAGAAAAGTATCTATTAATATTACTTGATTGTACTATGTTCACCCTTTTACAACCATGATGTTAGAGCGCAAAATAGTCAATGATGTAACGACATATCAAATTTCAATCAAAAAGTGCAAAATCCATAAATCCCTCATGCTAGAATAGTTTGGTTTGAAACTTGACATGCAACTTAACATTACCAATGCTCTCTATTTTTCTAAAAATGTTGAAGTAAACTCTCTGTAAGTGTCCCATTATACATTACTAATACTAACTATTGTTGTTTCCCCAAGAGTTAGCCACAAAAAATCTTGAATTGCAATCTTGAATTGCACTAGTTACAAATAATATTTACATGTATTATGAATGTGTTGTATCTAGGCATTACCCTTCACAAAACATGTTTTTGTTTTTATTTTTTTGTTGAATATAATTCTACAATAGATTTACATTCTAATGAAACTAGTACATATTATTTGAGATGCCTCTTACCAATTTTTATTTTTGTGATGTTTGGATAAGCATTAATGTAAGATTGTATGTGTCCAAGTTGGAGGTTTAAAGTAATAAATTGCTTGGGTGCTCAAATGGAAGATGTAATTGATTCATATTATAAGGGCCTTGGATGGTGGCTTGAAGAAACCCAATAAACTCACTAGTAAATTATTATAAGGAAGATGCAACAAAGCATAATGCACAAACCATTTCCTATTCATGAAGATGACAATATAGTAAAGGAGTGCTATTTGATTTAACATGAATTGAGATAATACAAGTGTATATAAAGGACCAAATAACAAGGGATGAAAATTTCCATGATGAAAAAATAAGGGAAACAAATCAAAATGTGTCTCGACTAGAGAGATGTGTACAAAATGGTACATGGCCTTAAGAGGTTACTTACAATCCATAAATGATTAATGTTATTGTGTCTTACTATTGTCTCCTATGAAGATGTTGAATAGACATGTATGATGGCTTGTCACAAAATTTGGAATAGCATAACATAATGTAGCATGGGATGGAGGCCTTAAGATTTGTGAGTCAACATTGTTATGTGACTTGGTGAATTACAAAGATATGATTAATGTTCTTCACCAACTTTAGAGGATCCAAAGGACTCTTACATTAGATGCAACATTTTGATAGACAATGTTAATATTCATATGTAATGGTGTTTAGATCATTCATCAAACAATACAACCTATTTTCATTTACAAGTCATTGCCTCACACCTCTTAGAGGCATCATTAATTGACCTCCTCTACACTTTCAAGGACAAAGGCAACACAACTATCAATAATTTGTTGTAAATGGGCCTTCGCAATGTGGCTTGAAGGTGTCTACTATAGTGGCAAACTTGATTGAATGGTGTAATTTGGCATAAATGTTTGGTGAAAAGTTATTTTCCCTATGCAAATGCCTTTGATATCTATCAACTCATTGTAGAGCAATTGAAGTGAGCACCATTTGAGACGTCAAAGATGGTGCCAAGGTTTGTCGATGAGCTTAAGCTAAACTCGAAACTTCTATACCGCAAACCAACTCAAGAAATTATATCCAAATTGTGTGCTAATACTGAATGACATCAATATTAGGGTGTGTTATTGCCTTCAAATCAAATCAATAACCCTACATATATAGTCACATCTATGTCTTCAATGTAAGGGATGCACGTCTAATTTGACCCCAATGGAAGTTTGTTAAGTAGCCAAGTTTCCATAAAAATTATATCAAATGAAACATGGGTCTCATATCATTATACAATGATTTGTTCCAGCCACACTTTGGTGACCACTGAAACATAAAACTTTTCATTCTTTATTAAACCAACTAGGCCCAAGGACAACCATATTAGAAGAATGTGAATTAAAAGTTTGGATATCATTTTATAAAATTTAAAATTGTCGTAATGTTTGAATTTCTAGTGGCATACCATGATTTTAGTCTTGCTTCAATATGATTAACTCTTCACCATTCATTTTCAAACTCTTGATAGAAACTACAAAATATCAATATTAAGGACAATTTTGTATTTTTGGGTTCCACACCATGAAAAATATAAAACATTAACCTTACTAATCCAATTTAAACTTCTATTTAAGAAATCAAAACTATGGATTTAGGAAGCTATCCTTAGCACCCAATTCTATTTGTTTTTATGCCATCTTCTTCCACTTTAACACTTAGTTTAAATTTAATTTATAAGATTCCATTATGGTGGAATAGCGTAAATTATAAAATTATACTTTGATTATTTTATTTTAAAAATAAATAATTAACCTTCACTATTGTTTA
This sequence comes from Sequoia sempervirens, assembly GCA_007258455.2. Classification (NCBI taxonomy): domain Eukaryota; kingdom Viridiplantae; phylum Streptophyta; class Pinopsida; order Cupressales; family Cupressaceae; genus Sequoia; species Sequoia sempervirens. The sequence goes on along the minus strand of VDFB02047650.1, from coordinate 33,200 downwards.
CTAAATTTAAATGAAGTCTTCTTAAGCTGACTTCTAGAGAACATTACGGTCAACTCTCATAAAAACTAAGAAAAAACAAACTTAATTTAAATAGAAAACAAACTAAGAAAATTTGCAATGCAATTTTAAATATTTATATTAAAAAAAGATGTTTTCTTATCAAGTATAGCTAAACTATTAGAACTGTAATTTTTAATACAAAATTTTATAATTTTCTATAAAAAAGAATGATTTATCTCTTTACCAATGCTTTCAATTTGCTTAGTCATCTCACAATCCACATGGAACTAGGATATCGTTTTCAAATTGCAAATTCAAATTGTAACTCTGCAGGTATAGAGGTTTGAATACCGCACATGCCACAAGGCTATGGCTCAAAACTCTTGGTACCAATGTAATGTCCCCTTCTCATTAGTGATCAGTTTAGTAGCTCATCAACCTATTATGGAGGCTTGTAGGCTCGTTGAGTTGAAATTAGGGTTTCCCTTTGTTAGAGGTTTTTGGCATTTCTTCAAATTTACTAATTTTAGTAAGTTCTAATTTTGGCAGTAGTTCAATTGGCAACACTTCAATAAGTTTTTCATTTCAGTTGGAGCAGTTGTTTGGTTTCGGTTCTAGCTTTAAGAGCATTATTTGGAGAAATAATTTATCTCAAGGCATTTAATGTTATATTTTTAAGTTGACCCCTTGGGCCTAATGCATTAATCTAAAGTTGTTTTAAAAAGGTGGACATGAAGGGGGACACCTCATGAAGGGGACATTTAATATTTTTTAATGTATTTAATGCCTTGAAAGTGGGACACCATTTTGAGTGGAAATAAAGTGTTTAAAAATTAAATATTTTGGATATGTGAATGGGCGTCCCTTTTTGGAGGGAAGTTTCGAGAAGATGAAGAGTCACCTCTAATTTTCTATATAAGCAAGGTTTGATCCAACATTTGGTATCCATCAACTTATGCCATTGTTATGCTGTCAAAATGACTTCATGAGTTTGGCTTTGAGGAATGCTTACCTCCTAGCATTTGTCCAATTTCGTGTTTGAAAGATAACACCTAGTTGGCTTTATGGCTGCTTCTCATCCAGATTAACAAATTGTGCTTCAAAGTTGGAGAATTTTGGTGATAATTTCAGTTTTTGGGTTGTTGGTGTTCATACAGCTGAAATAGATTTGTTGCTAGCAACTTCTAGAGTTAATTTTATTTGGTTATGGTTATTTGCTCTTTCAATTTCTAGTGTAATGGCGACAATTTGTGGAGAAAATTAGAATTTAATTTGAAGTGTTTGATTTTATCTTGCAAAATCATCCTTGCAAGGAGCCCATACCATTCAAGAGAGCATTGGGATATGTGCTAAATCATTTGTGGAGTTTTGATGTAGTTTTGTCTTTGCACATTGGGCGCCAATCTTCTAGAGAGCCATTGCAATTCGTTTCATTCAATTTGGAGGCATTTTGAAGTTGTGAGCATTTTATTAGTTTACAGTTTGTTGGTTGATCATTTTCAGTTTGTGGTTATTATTATCAAACCTCTAGAAGTTTAGATTTTGGTTCATGTTTCAGCATTTGAGAGATATTTTATTGTGGAGATCATCTTCTATCAATTGTGTTTTGATTCTATTGTAAATCTCTTGTAACTTGCAGCTGTTATTTATACTATAAGACTATAAACAGTAGTATTGTTCCAGTCATTTCCTTGCTGCATTTATTTGTGCTTAATTTCTCATATTTGTAACCCCTTGATGGTTTACCACCAATGTGGAGAAAGAACTTAACAATCTCTCATTTTTGTACCCACTGAAAAGTGGTGAATCCCCACTCACGAGTGGATGCCCACCGTAGAGGATGAATTAGTTTTGCTTTGTAAACTTTCCCCCAACTGAACAAGTGGTATCGAGGAATCTTGATGGTCGGTTCTCCACCTGTTTCATTTCAGCATTGTTCTTCATTTCAGTTTGGGTTGCTAACAACCCCTTCCTATATGCTATCACCTCACCTTTCACAGGATCTTGGTGAACATTCTTGGTGAAGGTTACATTTTGTTTGATTATCTTTGGGCCTAACGCTGACCATTGGTGATATTGCTGGTTTATGCTGTGAAAATATTGAGAAAAATTAAGGGACATTTCAACCAAAGAGACATTTTACAAATTGTGTTGAACAAAAAGATTTACTTAGTTCAATCAAGGTAACTCATCCACCAAAAGGATTTAGAAATAATCACTAAGATAATTACAAATCATTTGATAACGTAGAACACACAATAGAGTGTAGAGGCACATGAACAGGTTCTTGCATATTGGAAACAGAAAAATAGCAAATGCACATGAGAAAATGACAACTGACAACCTCACCAAGAAAAAATTGATAATTTTATGCTTGAGGTTGTCATTAGAACAACTGTTTTCACATCACGGTGATTACGAACCCTATTACAAAGGTGTATAGGGTATTCTAGTTCAACGCCGTATGTGTCTCCAGCTCTTTTCTTACTGAAATCATCATGATCAGGTGCATAGACACAATCTTAGAAACATTTGTGTCAAAGGACACCGAAGGCCAACTTCATGAGATTAAATAGTCTGGAAACCCTATCAAATGATCTCATGTTATCTGGATGCATCTTCTACGCAATCCTTCTCTCTCACAGCCATATCAGGGACCAAATCAATATATTTTGCAGGCTGAAAATATGCAAACATAAACATTTCAATAGGCAATAAATTAGTATACTCAAAAACATATAAAATAACAGAATGTGTTTTAATTTCTTCCTTTGGATACAATGAAAAGTAACAAATATTATATCCTTTCCTCTGCGTTACACACATCAATGTGCATGTTTGTGTACTTCCTTTTCCACTTTGCTTTCTTTTCTATTTTAAACGCGATTTATGTTTTAATGTGTTAAGACCAGGTAGTTTTTAGATACTCACAAAAGAGCATGGCTAGAATTTGAGATCAAGCTATTAAATAGATTGATATGCCTTTCAAATAAATTCTTAGCAGAAAACAAGAAAAATGGCACAAACCTTCACAATGGGATCTTAAAGCCATCTTGCAAACCACCATTATGATATCTATTGCTATGGTCTTTACGCTACCATTATAACACTAAATGATTTTTTGTTTGCATGCACTAATTTGTTGTTATTTTTGCACAAGAATGGACAAAGTGTAATAGCAGAAAAACAGAAGCATCCAACAGATAAGATCGGAATTTTGTTTTAATTGTCCATGAGGATGCAGCACAAACAGGATATCAGAATTAGCATCTTAGGGCTCTAGTTTGCCTTATTTTCTGAAACATTCCACAAGTAGCAAACCATCATGGCGTATTTTGTTTATTTTCCAATTTGATATAAATCTGATATTATATTTTTCAGGTGACAAGCTTGTCATAAGCATACAATGTGTTCTCTTTTCAGACTCTGATGTATTCCAATGTCAATTTAATAATTGCCCTCAAAATAATTATTTTTTGGAATAGAATTGGTAGTTTAAGTGAGTATTAATACCTCATCTTCCATTAATTGCTAGATACATAATTGGGATGTCATTTTATCAAAAAATCAAATTGTATAATATAGTTTTTATATAATTATAAATAAATTAGTATAGATATTTTTAATAACATCTATCTAGAAGATACTGATATCAATGCAATTATAAATTAGTTATTAATTTATATATAAATTATTAATTATTATTAATTATATTGTTAAAAATTATTATTATTCCTAAATAATATATAAATATTGTATTTAAATTGTATCTTTTTTCATTATGTTCTATTTCAATTTACTAAATTACAATAGAATATAATGTAAAAGATATTTAAAAATGATATAAAATTGGTTGGCGGTTTCCTTCAGGAAAGATTTCACAGTGCTTATCAGCAATCTCACCTTCCAAACTTCCACAGATTATCTCCTTCCACTATGCAAGCAGTTCAGGAAGGTTGTTTGACAATTTTATCCCTAGAGATACATGGTTAGGGGTATTAAAGGTTTTGCTTTTGTACTTTATGGGAATGCACGGGAAACCAAAAAGCTTAGCTCAATGGCAAGAACTGGGATGGAAGAGACATTGAGGTTTTGATGGCATCCCCAAATGCGGCTCCTTTTTTGAATTCTTGGGTGTGTTGGCCTTTGGATCACATTAATGCTCCTGATATAAAGGCTCCAAAACCTAATAAAAATTCTTCAAATTTGTGAAGGCTGAGCAATGAGGATTCTTGCATGCAGGGGGGCAATGAGGGTTCTTGTTGGGAAAAGGTGTCTCAACCTTGTGTTGATGAGTGTTTTGTGACACACCCAACACCTTTTAGGAATAAAAAAAAGAATGCCCGAAGGCAGCTCTATCCTCTCTTGAAAAATTACCTCTTATGCTAAGATTGCCAGAAAGGTCATACGGTAATTCCAATGTTCCGGTTTGGGGGATGGACAAGCTCAATGGATGATGTGATATGCTGGTTTCACAAAGGGACCTTGAAATGATGAACTTACTCAAAGTAGGGAGTTGGATTGATGTAACGTTGAACACTCTTATGTTTTTGGGATTTTCAGTTTAGGATAAAATAAATAAGAAAAAGGATGAGGGTAAGGAACTAGATTTATGCAGGACTAATCCTATGAACTTCGGAGACAAATGCTGGATAATGGAATTTAAACCAATCTTTGCTTCGCCAAGCACGGCACTACAACTAGACAAAGACGGTGCAATCTTCAAGGGTTTACGAAAGATATCCTATTACACTATATCACCATCAATTCGACCAATGCATATAGATAATAGAACTCAAATTAAGCAATTTTAATGTTCAGACTAACCTTACACATCAAATTGAAAATCATCCAATTGAAAAAGGTATGAACTAATTCCACTTTCCAACACTATCAATCTTTCATTCATCTAAAATACTTGAAAACAAATTTACTCTATTTTGAAGAAATCAATGAAACCATGCGGGCTCATAGAAATAATAAATGCTCAACTCTGAATCCACTTATTATTTAAACAGCAATATTGCAACAATCTCATCAGTCTCTCCCTGAATAAATGAAATGAATGGGGTTTATATAGGCACCCCAATTACAAAGCAACGGCCAAGATTAAATTTGAAATCAACGGCCAAGATCAAATTTGACAAACCCTAACCCTAAAAGCATAACAAACTCAAAGACACGTGGCACAAGCAGAACACGCCATTTGGAGCATGGCAAATGATGACACCTTGCACTTCATTCGAGCAAGTGGGAATCCAGAATGCAATTCCCTTTGGATCGCTCCCTAGCTGCAAATGCAAGAAATTTGGCTAACACAGAATCAAGTTCCTCCATCGAGATATTTGGCACAGAATCCAGTTGCATTCCAATCACGTCCAAGGTCTCCAGGTACTGAGTAAAAGTTCCTTCCCATCTAGCCTCCTGCTTCTGAAAGTTCTCCATGAAGGTCAAAAGGGAAGACATATCATCAAGCTGATTCTCTGTAATAATCTGCACTTCTTTGAAGTAAATGCTCATCACACTTTTCTTCAATCCTTCTAAGTCTATGCCATTCGTATCATGATGTTCTTGTCCTGTTAATCCTTCAAGAGAAGTGAGGATTTTGAACTGAATTTTCTCAATCGTGCTCCGTATAGCAGCACATTCTTCTTTTATTCCATCATATGTCTTCTTTTTGGCCAACAAGGAATAATACCACCTGCTGAAATCATACGAGGCTCCTTCTTCGACAACACCTTCCTGGATCAAAATTTGCAAGGAAACTTCTTTTAGAACCCTCAAACGAGGTATCACTTTGTCCTGTACATACTGGAAATCTTCCCAATGGTCCTCAACTTGACTCACTTCAGTTATCAGCAGTGCAGATCTGTCATAAGTTTGGGCGCACTTCTCCAAGAATTGCTCCATTTGTTTTGAAATATTGGTCACCCAACTCCTGGTTGCTTGACTCGTAATCCTCATAGCCTCAAGGACATCAACGGACTCCGGAGTAAGAGATGACGGTGGAATAAAGGCTGCATTTTCCTGACGCAAAGGGGCTGTTAGCTGCTGAATGAACTCTATCAGCCTTAGATTTTCTAATTCCAACCTTTCCTTCTTCTCTTCTGTTTTATCAAACTTTTCCCTGATGGCTTTGGAAGTGTCCGCCAACTCATGGAAATCCTGATCTATTGTCGTTGGCCCAATGTCCAATGTTGTAACTTCGTAATCCATAGGAGCAATCTGATCTCTTGGCTTATCAACTTTCGGGACTGCCACCTGCAAGATCCTGGATCCTGTATCGTTCCTGGTAATCTGAGAATATTTCTTAGGCCTCTTTGGCGTTTTAGCCTTGCCAATCCTTTCTAGGAAGTCCTGTATGCTCTCAACTGGTTGAACTTCATCCAGTGGTCTGGACTTCTTCTTCAAACTTTCAGTTAGCCAATCCGGGATTGTGGATAATTCCATACCATCTTCTAACTGAACATCATCATTAATTCCCTTAAGAGCAGAAATTACCTCATCGCCTAGTTCTTCATTGTCCTCAAGAATCTCAGTATCTCCTGCACCTTCAATCATCAAAGTATCATTTCCTTCCAAACACTCCGTGGAGGCTTGATTTTGGAAAGAATCTACCTGTTCTAACTCTTGAAACTGAATTTCTTGCTCATAGCTTGGCTCGATATCAACAATGGATACATTTTCGATTACTCCAATTGACAAAGTCCTTGAAGATGAGGGATTTTCAGTCACCTTTTGCTTCTTACTCTCCAATTCCTCATTAGCTGACTCCTTTTCCTCTAGTTGAAGGTTTCCACTTACTACCTTCCTCTTGCTGGGATATGCAGATTCATCAGGATTTTCGCCAATTGCTTCCTCCTGGCCATCCTTATTGTTCAATGTGGCGTAAGTAAGAGAAACTCCTTCCTTCCTCAACTTGCTGATCTGACCATCGACCCATTCCCTTGAGTAAGCAAAAATGTCCTTCATCAATGTGTTCAAATTGGCCATCTCAGGTTGTGTCCAGTTAGGCAATGAAATAGGCTTATCTTTTTCTTGTTCAAACTGAGGGTGAATGTAGTCCCCGTTGTCTTTCACTTGGTCAGGTATAGGGAACAAATCGCACCTTTTCACAAGTTCAACTGGAATTCTTGACCAAGCCTTCTTCCTTACTCCATACTCGTCCATCAGGTTAGACCAGTAATCTTCGATCTGCATAACATGAAGGGACTTCTTCCCGTGTATTCTCAGGTATGGATCATAATCGGACCTTGGATTATAGGTGCTGAATTTGTAAAATTGCAACTCTACCCCTGCTGTTTTGGCTGACTGTAATGAAGGACAGACTTCTAGCATCTTTCCAATTGCAACCGGAAAATCCACTCCTTGTTTGTTCTTCTTCGCCTGAATGGAGTCTACACATGCTAGTTGCCTTGCACCTCAAGCATAACAATTTTGTCTGTTGGGTATCGAGGAAGTCTGTACGGAGCATCAGAGAATCCATGAATTCTTATATAAGTAAATGTCGGAAACTGGATAAACCAAGACCCGAATCTTGTCAAGCATTGCCATAGCTTCTTTAGATAGCCTTCTCTGCACTGTTCCTTGAAGAACTCGTGTGATGTACATAAGGAAGGCATCATTTGTTATCTTGAAATTGTCCCTGTAATGTAGTTGGAGCTGCGGGTAACATTCATATGATTTGAGTTGATCTTTCCGAAGTCCCACTTCGCCTTTACAAATCAGTCCTCTGTACTTAGTGAATCTTGCCAGAATATAAACCACATAAGAACTCATGTAAAAGGTTTTAGTTTTTTCAAGATTTCTCAACTGGAAATCGATATTATCACTTATTAACTTGGCCCAATTTACAGCCTCCATTCCCAATACGATTTCCTCCACGTATGAAAACATCCATACCTCAAAGAAGGCTCCCTGAGACGTTCCCATAACTCTGTTCAGCATGTGAATCATATCACTGTATTCTATCTTAAAATCTGTGCAAATTAGTCTCTTTGGCAACTTGGAGCGATGCCTTTTGGGTTCTTTAATCCAGTTGGAATTGATGATGTCCAAACAGGATTCCTTGGCTTGATCGAACATGGCCTGTGATTCTTGCTGAGTCCTGTTCAACATTTTCCGGCGATGGGGAATACCAAATACTTCCCTGATTGAATCCTCTGTGAAATAGGCCAAGGTGATTCCATTCGGAGTTTTAATTGATCTTGTTTGAGGATTGTACCTTCTGGCGCATTCAACCATTAACTCATTGCACTGAACCGCAGGCGGAAATCCTGCTGCTTGATGGAGTCCAGACTTAACAATATTTGAGGCGATAGGTGTAGGCATTTCGTTTTCTGTGCCAAACATCCTTCTCTTGTGCTGAATCGCATTAAATTGTTCAAAGTTTGTATCTGTCACTTTTCTCCACTTCGAGGACAACTGGGATTCTGGATAAAATTCCTTCAGGACTTCCTTGACTTGAGCTTTTCTGACTCCACCTCCCACGTTCTTTGGAGAAGACATTGCGCCTGTAAGAAACTCGAAGTTAGAGAATTTTTAAATAAATTTGCAAAAAGGCGATTTCTTGGCTGGAGAAATTTTTAAAAAATTAATTAAAAATCCAGAACTAGATTAAAGGCTGCATGAAGAATAAATTCTTAAATAAAATCGATTTGCCTTTATTATTTTCAAAAGTATTCATGGAATTTTAAATAATCTTTTGGATTTTTAAAGGTTTATACTGAAGTTTTCTCCAATCTTTAATGAAAAAATCCAATTCCCTTCTCAAAATCGCCAAAGATAACCTGCAGTTGTTTGAAGAAAATCTGGAAATGAAGAGAAAAAATCCAATTCAATGTTCTGGAACTCAAGAAAAATCCACTTGCAGTTGAAAAAAGACGTCTTTTCTTGGGAGAGCTCTGCCTGTGAAGAAAGTCGACTTTGTAAATAATAAAATAATGAGCTCACTAGATTGTCTTTTATAATAAAAACCTTCCCAAATTGTTTTAGGTCGATTTCTTTCTCTCATTGGTTGCATTTTGCTTTAAAAACGAAAAAGCAATCTTATCCTGATCTTTGACTTTTCAAACAAGGCGTCCCTTTTGGCTTGGTGATTAAGTTTTAAAATAAAACTTAAGTTTTTCTCTTATTTTTGCCTTTAGCAAAATTCGACCTTCAACTGGACTTCTTGACTTTTCAACTGGAATTTTGACTTCTCAAAGTGACTTTGCCTTAGAAAAAATTCGATTCTACCTTGAGAAAATTCGACTTCCAACTGGATTTTTCACTTCCCAACTGGAATTTTCACTTCACTCAATTTCCTGAAGTCCAGTTTAATAATTTTGATGCCTTAGTCGATTTCTTACTTTGTCCAACTGGAATTTTCACTTTGTCCAACTGGATTTTCTTGAAGAATGCGAATTTCCTCAAATGAATTTTACTTGGATTTTCCCTTTGATCAATGGATTTTCGAACTGGATTTTCTAAAGTTTCAACTGGATTTTCTCAAGGGCGTACCTCTTCCAGACTTAGGCGAATTTTGCCATGATCTACTTGCTTTTTAGTTGATTTTTCAGTGATTTTCTCATGGTGGCGCGATTTTATCCAGTTGATTTTTTGACTTTGCATGCGCCATTTCCTCGCTTTTCTCTTCTTGCATGCGCCTTTCTCTGCTTTGCATGCGCTTTTTCTCTGCTTTTCTCATGATTTTTTGATTTTTTGCTTTATTTTTGCTCGCTTTTTAGTTCCAAAAATAGAAACTTTTGACTTAAATGCTAATGACACCCTGTACTTTCTAAAAATAGAAACTTACTAAAAATAGAAAAAAGCAAAAAGCAACTTTCTAAAAATAGTAAATTCCAGATTGGGCCAGAAATGCCAAAAACGAAAAAAGCAAAAAGCAAAAAAGCAGAATCCCTAAAAAATAGGAAGTGTCAGAATTGAGCGAAAGCACAGGCGATCCTCGTCTGCGAGGCCCTCTAAGCACTTCCATGACGTTTACGTTCAGTTTCGGGCTAAAACTCCCAACTTGGCTCGGACGATGACTCCAGACCTTGACATGAAATTCCCAGATATCAGAGACTATGAGATTGCTACTCAACGCTAAACCCTAAGAGCAAACCAGCGAGGGTCCCCATTTGCAATGGGGCGATGTGTGAAAAGGGTCACAACACCTTGCATTCCCAATATTTGTATTTATTAATCAAAAACTAAGAAAATATTTATTTTTGGTACCCCAACTTAGTGAGGTCCTAACTCTTAGCCTGCTCATCAGAAATTAAAGTTCTTCAACGTGTTGGAGAGAACTCTAGAAGATCAAAGTAGAGCTGCTGAGAGGCTTAGCCTAAGGCAATATGCCACTTTGGAGCAATGGAGGGCCAAAAACACTCTCCAAAATGCAGATTACTAGATGTAGAAAATATTGATAAATTAGTTTTTCAATATTTCCTAGATTTGACAATGCAGATGCCATCCAAATGCTCCTAGATGAGTGCTCAAATCAAGGAGTTACATATGGTAGGTTGCGACAGCTATAAAAATATCCTGGAAGACTAAGGCCAACTTGGGCATTGGAATTCATGCCATTTTGGGTGCCACTTTTGGGCCCATGTATTTAGTACACGGTTTTGGAAACCACTCTAGCTTTGTGGTTTAATATATGCCTGTAAATTGGGTGCTGGGGATGGAGTATACATAGTTAATTTGCTAGTATTGTTATATTGCCCAGATTATTCCATTTCCAGGTATCCAGAGTTGTATGTTGGTGATACTCATGTGCAAGCATGTATCTGAGATTGTATTGTAACCTTTGCAATACAATTGGTTCATGTTTTGGAGTGTGGGGCTTTTTTCCAAAAGGGTTTTCCCCACATACACCTATGTTGTGGTATAATTTTGTTTACATTTTATATGCATTTCTCTTTATTGTAATTGTAAACATTTAAAATTTGCACATTGCTCTACTCTAAGATTAGTTTAGGAAGCATATCCATTACCTTGCTTCCTTTCACTTGTGTGGATCAACCCTATTTCTTTGGATGAGCCTGATGTGACTAGGATGGGTATGAAGGTTTCTCTAGCTTGTAGTGCTATGCCTAAGCACACGTCTGTTTGAGGGGATGGTGTCTATTAAAACAAGAACAATGATGCTACTCACAGCTCCTTCCTAAAGGCCCTCATGAACTTTGTCAATGATGAGCAGACAGCTAGGGCTCTTAAATTATCTCCCCCAAATTCTGGAACTCCTAGGATGTAAATGTTGGCCAAGATTCCTCCCTGTTGCCCCAAGTTTCCAGCACAAATTGTAGAAATTGTAATGGATTCTGAGGTTGCAGAGCATGAGGAATATATGCTGTTATCTGTAAATTCCATAAAGTCCTAGCTGAAATTATCAAATCTTCACGGGTGGATTTCTCAAACTTGGAGAATGAGATTTTTATTTACCCTTATGCCCAGGGGTATTTTAGCTTGGAGTCTGAATCATTGAAAGACAAATAACTCATTCTGAAAACTGGCCTATGGTGGTGTGGTGATAATTTTTTGTGCATTAGACAATGGTCTCCCACTTTTGATCCTTGAAGTGGCGTTTTCCCTATTGCCCTAATTTGTGTCAAACTATTGTATTTGCCACTACAATACTAGTGGACTAGAGGATTGATTGTCATTGCAATAGCTTGTGGAAATTTGTTTATTTGACAAATGAGATTGCTGATGAAATCTACACCTTTGCTTGCCTCTATGTTGAGATGGATCTCTCCAAGGAATTCCCTAAAGAGATTAGCCTGAAGCTGAGGAAGAGAGTCTGGAGACAATCAGTAAATTGTGAGGAGTTTAATTTAGGTGTAGATGTTGCTTCACTTGTGGGCACTCTGTCCCCCAATTCATCAAGAAGGATTTCAAAAAGGCCGGAATTGAGTGACTGACAGCCGCAATCACACCCACCTAGTGGGATGGTGCTTAACTGCACCATGTTCAAGTCAGGGCTGAGTCTGCTTTTGGTTATTTGCAAGATGTGGAGGATTTTGAGGTGGCACCTCACCCTCCAAATGTCCATGAGGATATTGATATTGCCTAGATCTTGTAGAAGATTATGTGTGTGCAAGAGGCTAGAAAGGTTAGTTCTAGATTATATGAGTCATAGGAACTTGGGGGCTAGGTGTCTCAAGGAGACCTAGAGCTTCCAAAAATTTTCTATGGCAGATTCTCAAGATTCATCTCTACAGGAACAGGGCTAGATTGGGATTAAAAAAGGTGGGGCCTCTCAAGCAAGAATTTGCATCCGATTGAGGAAGGATTATTCGTTCAAGTAGATAACTATGCGAGGTTTTACTCATTGGATATCTAACAGGGGCAAGGTATGGTGTTGGATGTTGCCAATTTCCATGTTGAAGACTACCTATCTTCTGATTCTAGCTTATTACATGCATTATAACCTGCATGATGAATAATTCATTTTTATTTTGGATCCAGTCAACCTTGGGTTGCCAGAATCCCATGCTTTGACTCTATTTTTTTGCAGCCCCTAGGTGCCTAGCCTAGGTTTCCTTGCAAAATATATACACTCACAAGCCACGCCATTACAATACACCCCTATGCATAAGTTCATCATTATATAAGATCTGAAGACTAAGTCCCGAAACAGTTGAAAACTGAGAACAAATACAGAAAAAAAAGAAAACAAGAAATATAATTGTGACCAGTCACCTGCCACCATTCAATGAGGTGCCAAATTATGAAATCAAGTACCATTACCAAGCAGAATAGTTTCCCAGCCCAGGCACCACATTCGTAATACCTGAAAATGAGCGACAACATATCAGATAAAATAAATTCCTACTACACTTAACTCATTTATTCAAACATGTTAAAGCATAGCTTCAAAACACCACAATGTTTGCTCTGATATTAAGAATTACATAAGTCATTAACAGTTACCGCAAAAGGCGCTGTAGCAGATTTGTAGGGCTAGAAACCAAAGCACGGTCATATACCACAACTGTCCTCCGTGCAACATCATTCCAACTGTATAAATCCTTCATCTGGGAGGGGATTGTAGATTCATCACAAACAGCAAATTCAAAGAGCATTCTAAACTCAAATAATAAAATAATAGTAATACCCATGTCTAATCTTTCCATACTTTGAGAGGGAAATTTGTGAAGGAGAACCAGGAATTGGCCTCCACTTCTCATACAAGATATTTCTTTAATAACATGTATTGCTCTACTTTGTATGTGATCTGGAGGCAACGTGTAGCTAGGAGGATCAATAACACCTTCAATTCAATTGTGTTACACAGTACAAGACCTTCAGGTGAAGACTCTATTGAGGTGGAATCCATTAATCCAAAAATAAACTCAAAAAGCATTTTTCTCCTCAACTGTCAATAATATGATGATAAATATTCACAAAAATGACATTTGGGGAATCAAGTGAAATCTGAGAAGTAGAGATTTATAGATATTGCAGCCATTTATAATATAGGAATTTCTTCGATAGGGTTCTGTGATTATATTGGCCTTTAATTAGTAGGTAAGTCCTTTGACAACAATATAGCCAAGCACAGATATCTGCATCAATCACAATTGGTGCTACAATCCACCAGCATTTTGCATATAATAATATACAGATTTTGCTGCCTTGCAATTATTACCAACGTACATGAGAGAAAGGTCAAGAAATGTTGACTCATGGAAATAGGATGTTGAAGGATGACTCAAGTAATCAATTCTTATGCTCAATTAATATTTGCAAAAAAATATATATAAATGTCCCTAAACACACTATCTACAATAATGAATAAATGAATGATTTTTTAAATCAACCATGGAAATGCTCAAATGGGCAAAATTTTGCTTGGGTTGAGACCAGGATAGTGTTGTGACCTTTTCACACATCGCCCCATTGCAAATGGGGACCCCCTATTTTTGCTTTTTTTGTCTTGGCATCACAACTGCCAATCACCAGTCTTTTTACAATGAGGATATAGAGTTTTCAGGGAGTCACCCAGGTCAAGCAGAGAATTCAAGCCCATAACAGTGCCTAGACTTCATCAAAGTGCTTAGAAGGTCCAGAAGACAAGGAATGCCATTGCTTTGAGTCAATTCTGACAATTCCTATTTTTTAGGGATTATGCTTTTTTGCTTTTTGTTTTTTCTATTTTTGTCACTTTTGGACCAATCTGAATTTACTATTTTTAGAAATTGTGCCTTTTTGCTTTTTGCTTTTTTCTATTTTTAGAAAGTCCCAAGGTCCCATTGGTCATGGAGTCAAAGGTTTTCATCTTCAGAATCATAGTTTTGCACCTCTAAAGGTAAAAAGCAAGGAAAAATCTCAAAAAGCATGCAAAAAATCAAACAAAAATCAATCAAAAGCATGCAAAAAATCATGCAAAAACAAATCAAGTGAAAATCATGAGAAAATCAAGAAAATCATCAAAAAGCAATGAAAAATCAAGGCATATGGCGAAGGTTTGATGATCCAGAAAAAGACAAGTATGAAATTCATGGTGATCAAGGATGGAAAATGGTGTAAGTATGAAGAAATTCACCCAAGGATAAAGAGCTTCCAAGTCCGCCATGAAGATGGCAAAGACAATGTCAAGTCCGCTTGGAAGGAGAAATGGCCAGGCATCAAGAAAGTTCACCCTTGCACTTGCCCAGAAGTCTCCAAAGTCCGCTTGGAAGGAATGAAACAATGTCAAAGACTCTTCAAAGTCCGCCCACCTCAAAGATGGATGTGGCAAGACAATAATGAAGTCCGCCCTACCTTGGCAAGAAGCTAGCAAAGTCCGCCCAGCCTAGAAGAAGAAAGAAAACTCAATATTTAGCTAAGTATGGACGTCTTGGGAGAAAAACTTAAAAAATTTGGCTAAGTATTGGCACTTTGGCTAAATATTAATGCCTTGAGAGAGAAAATTTCACAAAAATGGCTAAGTGTTGACACCTTGGAGAATAATGTTTCAAAATTTGGCTAACTGTTAAAAGGAGTAATGTCAAGGAAGTCCGCCATGCCTTGGTCAAGATGGAGACAAAGTCTGCCATGCCAAAAGGAAACATGGAAATGAAATCTTGAAGTCCGCCCATGAGGAAAGATAGAATATGACTAGAACTTGTCCAAGACACTCCAAAGTTCACCATAAGGAAAATGAGGAATGGAAAGCATCAAGAGAAGTCCGCCCAACCTAAGGCAAGAACACTTGAAGTCCACCCAGCCTAACATGAAGATGGCTCAACATTCATGAAGTCCGCCAAGAGTTAGTCAAGTCACCTAGAATCCACCATGCTAAAGGAGAACATGGCAAGCAAAGGATAAAGTCCGCCCACACCAAAGATGAATGGAGAAGAGGCTTCAAAGTCCGCCTTGACCAAAAGGAAGATGTCCAAAGCAGCTCAAAATCTGACTTACCTCTAGCAAGGAATGTCCAAAGCCTCATAAAGTCCGACTTTGACATAAAGAGTGGATGGTGAGACCAAAGTGAAGTCCACCCAAGGAGAAAATTTCAGAAAATTGACTAAGTGTTGGAAGGAAAACAAGAGGAATAAAGAGGAAAAGTAAAGAGGAAGTGAATAAAATCTTTGTCCAAGGATGGAATTTGTCCTACATAGCACAAGCCAAATTCACAATTGAAGACAAATCCATAGGCAAAGTTCATCCAAAATCCTGGCTAAGTGTCAAACAGTCCACATGAAGGTGTTACAAAACGAAATTGAATAGCCAAAATTTGGCTAAGTATGGGAAATAATTCACAGAGAAAATTCCAATTTCCTCCATTGTGGCGAAAGCACAGAGGCATTCTTCTCCAAATTCAAGGCACTTGAAAGAATATTCGAACATCTTGGGGGGATTTCATCTACAATCCCAGACCTATTGAAGCAATCAGGGCAACTTCTTGAAGGGTTTCATCTCCTGAAGAATTAAAGACAAGCTTCCAATTAGAATCAGATGGTGACAAGAAGAGTATTCCAAACAAATTTCCACTTTTTTGACACAAATTGGAGAATTTGGAGAGGAAATCCAAAGGAATAGCATCAATCCAAAAATCAAAATCTCCAAAGGAAGCCAAGATCAAAGCTAGGAAGGAACAAGCGCAAAGGACAGAGTCATCGGCAAGGAAAATATTCTAAGGCAAGAACATGGAAAAACGAACAAAGTGACCAAGGAGGACATCCAACCTGCTGAAGTGGTGCCCCGACCAATTAGGTTTTTCCAAGTCAACATGTCCAGATTCAATGAACCTAACACTCCACCATGCAACAACTTTCTATTTTATTGTTGGTTCATATTTAGCAGAAGGACAAGTGTCCCTTAAAGTAATTTTTTTATTAGTCGAGAAAGGAGTTAGTTGTGACCAACCCTAATTAGGGTTTTATTTTAATCTTGACCATTGATTCGAAATCAATCTTGGCCATTGAATTGTAATTGGGGAGCCTATAAATTGAGCTCGCCCCTCATTTGTAAAGGGTGAAGAAAGTGTATGAGATTGTTGCGTATTGCTACTTCCGATAATAAAAGCTCTTATGCATGATTTGCTTTGAATCCCTTTTATTGTCAAGTGGTTTGCAAGGTTGCATAGCTTCTTCAACATTAGATTAGAATTAAGATAGAATTTAATTTGAATGTTTGTTAAATGAATGAAAGATCTGATAGTATTGATTGGTCAAACTTAGCTCATACTTTCTTTGAATAGATGATTTTTATTGAATGCGTAAAGTTAGCCTGAGCTTATGATTGTGGATGCTTAACTTCAGTTTGGATAATTATTGTTCAAGACATGAAAATTATAATCACACCCCTTGAAGATTGCACCCACTTTGTGTAGTTGTCCTTGGGAGGTGAAGCAAAGCGTGGTTATCAGTTTCACCTAATCTTTACCATCTCTTGAATTCTTAGGATTAGCATAGAATTTCTAAACCCTTATCCTTTTGCCCTTTTCTTGAAATCCCAAACAAAAAATCCCAAAAAGAAAGAGTATTTAATGCTAAATCCGTCTAAGTCCTAACTTGTGAAGAAATTTCTTAGCGTAAGTCCCTTTGTGTATTACCAGCATATCACAATGCCCATTGAGCTTATCCACACATCAAGACCTGACAAAAGAAACCTTGGAATCGCCATATGATCTTCTCACAATCTTAGCATAAACGATGATTTTGTTCAAGAGAGGATAGAGTGTCCTTGGACATTTTATTCTATGTGTTCGGTGGATGATAAAACGTACACCAACAGATAGGTCAGTAGGTTTCAACCTCATAGGCAATGCTCACTCTACCAAGCAAGTATTGATGCACATTTTGGACAAACTTGAATGGCATTAATGATTTTTATAAATTGAATTCTCATGCCCAAGTAAAAAAAATAGATATCAGCACTCCCTTATGCCACATTTCATTGCCTACAAAGCAAGATGTATGCCTAGCTATTTGTGCACCTTCTAGTTTCTTGATATGTCCTTGAAAAACTAGAAACATCCCATGAATGTTCAATGACATGTCATATGGGTAAGAGCCACTACGCAAACCAAATATGCATCACACAAGTTTAATTCTCTCCAAGGGATATCCGTACTAAAATTTGTAGAGTGAGCAGTTATGTACATAGCACATTACTTAAAAGCCATTTTCCATTAATAAAAAGCTTTTAAACTAGTGGTGCTGGTGCAGACTTAAAAGATTTTTTGTTTTAAAGAACTTCATCATATTAGAATTAGATAGAAATCAAAGTATACATATTTGACTATGCCAAGCTTGAAAGATATTAGTCCAAGCCTGGGCAATATAGAGAAAACGATACATATTACAATTCATTGGGACAAATCAGAATCCAGAATCTTTCTCACATCCTCTTGAAGTTGGTTGACCACCATTGAGGGGGCAAACCATAACAAATAAGGTTGGAGTTGTCAAAAGCCCAATTGGCTAGCCCATCCGCTACTTTATTGCATTTTCTGGGAACATGGCTGAATTGAACCTCCCTGAACAGGTCCTGCAACCTTTGAATCTTCCCCAACTCTCTTGCCATTTGCCAATTTTTGCTATGGAATCCCTTAGAATCAAATAACAAGTTGATGATTAACTTTGAATCCAATTCAATCTGGAATTTTTTCCAACCAAATTTGATTGCCTCTTGCATCCCTTTATAAACAGGTTCAATCTCCACTAAATTATTGGTTATATGTCCCAATTTTTCAGCAAAGAAGAAGGCTACAGATTTATCTAAATATATACCAATGCCTCCCCCATACTAAACTGACCAAGATTGCTCCTTGAGGCGCCATCTGTGTTCAACTTACTGTACCCAAAAGGAGGAGTTGTAAGGTCTATCCAATTGATTTTTATTTTAAGGTTGAAAGGTAGGCATTGTTGAAGTCCTGGGTTGCAAAGAGAGTTGTTCACATAAATGCTCCCATTCTGGAGTGAGAATTTGAGGTAGACAAATATTATGCTTGATAGATTCAGCTATATTCATTTTGATCTTCTCCCAGACATAGTTAATATCCTTGTTATCGTATTAGAAAATTATGTTGTCTCTCCTTCCGAAATGTTCCAGAGCATAAGGGTGATGCTAGACCACATCGTTGGGAGGAGGTTCTAACCCTTAGGCAAATGACACTGCCATTCGCTAATCAATTGTTCAAAAGACTGAATGTTGGCCCATGGAAGATTAAACACTTTGGACATAAACTGCCCTAAGGAGAGCACCTATGTGCATTGGAAAAGAAGGTGTATGATGGTTTAGTGTCCAAACACAAAACACAATGAAAGGGGCCATAAAAGCCATGTTTCATGAGCCTATCCCTAGTTAAGACTCTTCCCTTTAACACCAATCACACAAAGAAGCTCACCTTGGGCCATGTAGCAGGCTGCCATATGAATTTGAAAATATCCTTCAACAGATGGCAAGTATTCTTGCTTAGAGCAGCGTAGCCTAAAGAGACTGCATATCCACCTATAGGGTTGTTTCCCCAAGCTAGGGAGTTAGATATCGGGGAAGTTGATAGAGGACGATCCCAAAGAATTTTATTTGGTTGAGATTGTTGTGTTTCACCCACTTGGATTGGCCATCCTAGAGAGGGAATCCAACATTGCCCTATCTCCTAGGGATGAGTAGTGGCTTGACAAGAGAGAGCAACTTTGATCCATCCCCATTTCATGCAAAGCATCCATGGTAGTCTCTAACTCTAGGAACTGAGAAGTGATAGGTGGATGCCCATCCCAAGAATCTATCCAAAAGTTAGCACCCTGACCATTATGGATGACCAAAACATATTTTTTTCTGTAAGACCTTCCCCCACTTTGAGAACAGATAGAATGGGTGATCCCTTGGATGGAAGAGACAACCTAATGATACTCTTAGGGGTGTTATTCTCCACATACTTGGCTCAAATATTATTCTCCGACAGCTCAAATGGAGCCATAAGCATTCTCTAGTACTATTACCAATCTCCTACTTAGGTTGACAAAGAATTTCCAAATTAACAAGGGGCCACTTTCTTTTTTCTTGCAACCCACTCCACATGAATTTCTGACAAAGGGAATCTAGTTGTTTCAAAGTTGTACCTGGAATATTCAAGATAGAGGAAACATATACAAGCAAGGCTTGAAGGACTGCCTCAACCATGTCATTTGTCCTCTTGAAGGAAGCCATTTAACCCACTCCACATGAATTTCTGACAAAGGGAATCTAGTTGTTTCAAAGTTGTACCTGGAATATTCAAGATAGAGGAAACATATACAAGCAAGGCTTGAAGGACTGCCTCAACCATGTCATTTGTCCTCTTGAAGGAAGCCATTTAACCCACTCCACATGAATTTCTGACAAAGGGAATCTAGTTGTTTCAAAGTTGTACCTGGAATATTCAAGATAGAGGAAACATATACAAGCAAGGCTTGAAGGACTGCCTCAACCATGTCATTTGTCCTCTTCAAGGAAGCCATTTACTAGTCCACTTCTGCAATTTCATCTCAGATTTGCTTATAATCCAATGCCAATCTCTGATTTGTTTAGCTAAAGAGGGACCCCCAGATATTGAAGCGGAAGAGATACTCTACCAAAGTGGAAGATGTTAAAAATCTGATCCTCCTGTCTACTAGATCAGTGAAAGAAAATAATGCTATATTTGGCACGATTAACCAATTGACTAGTGTAAGAGTTGGTATAGAATAACTCTACACCATGCAAGATTTGACTGCAGATTATAGCCACCCAAGATCTAGGCACTTCATGAAAGCATGGGAGATCAATATGCAATGCTCAAGATTGCAATGGAATTGATTATCCAAGAATATATCTTACAATATGATTTACACGAGACCACCTGGTTATAAAGCCAAGGTGAGACATAGGATTAAACGGGATAATGACAAGTGTCTTAATCCTATGTCATGTGACAACATATCACAACTACCTAGGACACATGTTAAAGTCAAAAGATAAAGATCTAATTACAACTAACACCTTCTAGAAAGATTCCTTCTTAGGACCTAAGTAAACATGTAAATAAGTCCCCTAAGTCCCCTAGTAATGAATTAACTAGGCACAAGACTTTATTTACACCAACACCCCCCCTTAAGTGCAACTTACGGAGTAGCAGATTATTATGTAAATGACACAAAGATGGGTCCCGGCTACGAGACCATGTTAGGTACCCATGTACAAATGCAAATGCAATCTCTCACAAACAAAGAAAAGGAGAAAACCCCATGCAAAGAAAAAGTCCCCCCCATAAGAGAGAGAAGAACCATGCAGCCCCCCTCAATGTTGAGTCTCCTACAATGATGGTAGAAGTTCTACATTGAATGTAGAAGATGATCCAAAAGCGTTGAACAACATTCCTCCCCTTAGGAAGAAACAAAACCAAGATAGTATGAAGGATGTCTTCCCATTCCGAAAGGAAGATGCAGGAAGAAGGATGATGTGTGTTGTCTCTAATGAATCCTCAAGTGTGTCCATGTCGATGCTGAAAGTTGTCGCACTCCAAACAGGCATTCTAGGCCACATTGTTGAAGAAGACAATCCAGAATCTCCTAGAAATGATTGTTGAACACAATCCAAAGACAAAGATACCTCCTTTGAAGAAAAAGAAACATCCTCCAAATGTTGTCCAAAAGAATCCACAATCATATCAAACTGCAAAGAATGATCATGTAGAGAATGAACAAGAGGATCAGAGTGTTCCCTCACAACAATTGAAGAAGGATCATCTCCATCAAAGAGAAGATGAATGCTATCAATGATGTCTCCCAAATCTGAAATGTGGGACTGACAAAACAAACCAGCAATGTCTGTCAAGTACTTATCCCAAGTAGCCATCTCTGGAAGACAATGTATGTCCTGTTGCATCGAATCACAAGGAACCAAAACTGTGGAATCACAAGCATCCTCAGCTACAAGGGTAGATGAAGGAGATGGAATATCAACATCTATCACAAGATCTTCAGTAGATGAAACAATACCGAGATTCAAATGACCATACCGAATCTCCTCAAAAGTGTCCACACAAGATGCCTCAATGTGAACATCTGTTGAGTCATCAAGAGCAAAATGTGAGAAGGTGTAGACTCAAGATTGGTGATCAACCTCCCCAATTGCAACTATATTATGACAAAATCCTGGATTATGACAAAATCTGGTGTGAACTCAACACTCTTGCCTGCTCCACCATGTGTGATCTAATATATAGAAAGGATATTGGTTGATAATGAAGGCACACAAAGAACATTATTAAATGCTCTGTCATCCATTTCAATGGATCCCTTCCCACAAACACGCATATATGTGTTGTTCGCCATCAAGATGTGTGGTGATGAACAAGTCTCAAATGAAAAGAACATACTAATGAAGCCATGTGATGTGAGGCTCCTAAATCAAGTATCCACCTCTCTGACTCAGAATCTGCAACTGCAACAAGTGCTTGCCCCTTATGTTTATTAGACTTTGATGAAGAAGAAGATGAACCCTTTAATGATGAAGGCGAATTGATTTGAGCCTTTTTAAGAAGATGCTTCAACTCATCAATTTGTTTTGAATAACATTGATGTTCATCATGCCTTGATTTCTTGCAATATGCACAAGTAGGCTTCTCCTTCTTAGATGATTCCCCTTTAGAGGGAGAGGATTTAGATTCTTTATGTGGCTTGTTCTTTTTCTTCTTTTGCTTCTTATCAAGATTCCCTGATTCTTTCTATAACTTAGACTCACTAGCCAACAATGCTTGTGACTTGGAAGACTTGATTAGACCATACCATAGTTGCCGCAAGACTGGTACTGGTACTAGTACGAGAGACCGGTACCGATACTAGTACCAGTACCGGTACGACATTTTTTTGAAAATAGGAGATGGGGGTACTTGGAGACGCCATTTTTTTTTAAATATAAAAATTAATAATATATAGAAAATTTGAAAATATGATGACATTGAACTTTCAAAACAATAGCAGTAGTAAAGTTTAAGAATGAACATTAACTTTAAATACACAAAATTCAAATCCAAATGTCATTGTCACATTGTGTCAAAGAGTCAAAGAGTTCATGCTTCAAATTTCATAATCATAGTTCAGTGGTTCACATTTGACATTACATATTCAATTACATATTGAAATTCAAAAATAGTGATAGTTTGATTGGCTGATATGCAAACAAAAAACAAAACTCAGAAATCTATCTGATATCTCATATCATCTACACCACATCATCCATGTCAAGGTCCTTAGCTATGATTCTCTCCAAATACTCATCACTCTCTAACTCAAGTTCCTCTACTGGTGGTTGAATTGGGGGTAAATCAGTAAGGCCATCTGCTTCAACCACTTCATCCACTATGGCTGCAACATCTTCATCAAGTGAAATTTGGTCCCATTTTGCTGAAGGACCCTCCTTGTATGCAGGATCTACATGAGAGAGAAGGCGAAGTGAGCTATGAATGTACACCAGGTTCTCTGCTTTCTTTGACTCCAATCGGTTCCTCTTTAGTGAATGAATAAAACCATAAGTACTCCAATTTCTCTCACAAGATGAAGAGCTAGCTACTTGTGAGAGTAATCTTATTGCAAATGATTGCAATTCAGGTGTTTCACCTCGATGGTTCCACCACCACTCTATAGGGTCTTTCTTTGCTCGCATATCATATAAAGCTTCCACGGAAGAAAAATCACCATGCCCACATGAAAACTTATTCCATTGACTCCTCATAACTGATGCTTCCTCACCTCAGCCATATATATTTTTAATTGCAGCCCAAAACCCCTTCATTACCTCTCTATCCTCATATGGAGCCCTCTTATTGGTCTCTTGTTAATTTTGCCATTTAGGATTTAAGGCATAGGCAACACAATGAAGAGGTGTGTTAAGTTTGTTCCATCTTCCATGTAACTTTTCTTCTATCAAAGGATATAATGAAGGATCTTTTGCATATGTTATTTTCTTAATTCTTTCACACATGGAATCTATTTCTTCCTAAATTCCCCCCAAACATGGCTTGTCTGAATCTGCAAATTTGATCACCTCACATATGGGTTGAATAAAGTCCACAACAAATTTAACATCAGCCCAAAAGCGATCATCAAGGACCATACCTCTCACCTCAACTGCATCATTTAATGTAGATTGTCTCCAAGCTACCCATGCATCACTAACCACCGTGGAACACATAGCATCTTTCACTTCACAAAGATGGCGAAGAAGAATAAAATAAGAAGCAAACCTTGTATCAGCCGGTTTGAGAAGCTCCACCTTGGCAAATTTTCGATAAATAGCTTGTGTTCGGTGATGGTTACATATGAACATTTGAATTTTTCTGCCCTTTTCTATGAGAGCTGAAACCCACTCAAACTTGCCAATATCTTTGAGTGCATTATTCAACGAATGCACACAACATGGTGTCCAAAATATATGAATACCCACTCAAACTTGCCAATATCTTTGAGTGCATTATTCAACGAATGCACACAACATGGTGTCCAAAATATATGTTTGTATTTCTTTTGCAACAACATGCCTGCTGCTTTACAAACAGGGGCAGCATCTGTAACAATTTGGACATGTGATGCCCCTACCTCCTCAATGCCATCACATAGCTGGTTAGAAAGAAACTCTGCATTTTTTTCTTGCCCCAAACAATCTAATGCCTTCAAAAAAATAAGGCCCTTTGTTGCATGTTACCACGATATTAAGTAGTGGACGGTTTCTAATAGCCATCCACCCATCCATCACAATGTTGCATCCTTCTAAAGCCCACGCTCTTTTCAATGGTTCAAGTTGTTGCTCTAATCGAATTTCTTCTTTGTCAATTAGAGTAGTGTGAAGCGTTTCATAAATAGGTGGTTTATATCTAGCTAGTGCATTGTTGATTGCTTGGACCATCTCTGTATAGAAAGGTGATCGAGCAACATTAAACGGTACTCCATTGGCATAAAAGAAGCATGCAATTGCTACATAAACTGCTTCTCAACCTTGCACATCAAATAATCTGCCAATGGGGTTTGAGCTACCAATGTGTGGCCTCTTGTGAGAACTCTTTGCTGCTACATCTCTTGAAGACACATACACCTCCACCTCTCTAATTTGAGTTTGATTTGCAGTAGTTGCCCCAATTGCCCCTATTGTTAAAGCGTGAGAACTCATATTAGAAACTTTACCATCGACCCTTTCTTGATCCCTCACAGCCTCATATCATTCCACCTCATTTATACAAGGATCAACACCTTTTACAGGTATGTGAAGGAAATGATCCCTCACCCTCGTGTAAGTACCTTGCCATGACATTGGGCATAATTTACATGAGATCGTGGCTGTTCCACCTAAAACCCTTGGCCCCTTAACACAATCGACATACTTCCACAACAGATACAAGCCCTGTTTGCTCGCCCACTCGGCATTTTGATCCTACACAAAATAAATTAATAAAATTAATTAGCACTAGCGGGCTTAACACTAGTGGATTTCTAAATTTATATCAAAGTTCAAACAAAACAAATAATGCTACAGGTGGATTCCTAAATTTATATCAAAGTTCAAACAAATGATTCAAAATCAAAATAAATAAAGCAGCAAACAAGGGTATGCAAAATGCCAAAAGAATAGAGAATGCTATAGGTTTTTTTTGAAAAGGAAGAGTAAAAGGGGACTCCCATCAAGACTCGAGCTTTGGAAAGCCGAAAGATCAAAGATCTCCATGAGAAAAAAGAAAACACTAAAAGCAAAGTGCAAACCCTAAACACTAAACAGTAAACTACTAAAAACTGTAAATAGAAAATAGTAATACTGTAATACTAAATTAATAAAATTATAAATCTAAAATTGTAAACTATTAAACAAATTAAAATAGTAAACAATAAATATAAATTTTAAAATACCTGGAACTTGGAAGAGACTGTCGTTTGAGTTCGGGCCTTGGCGTAGAGATGCAAATCCCGATTTTTAGGAGTCTAGCATCTAAGAAATGGCCTCTGGTAGTGGCGGCTCCAACAAGCAACAAGAAATCATAGGCTCTAAGCAAGAAGTTTCGGCTCCTTCCTCACAAAAATCGCAACGGTTGAGTATGTGCAACGGCTAAGTATGGATAAAAATTAAAATGCGATGAAGTGAAGTTTTAATTTTTAAGTTTTAACCAAAGTTTTAAACCTAATTTTTTAATATTTTTCATGCCAAACATGAAATCGTGACTTTGACTAGCGCGATAGTGTAAAATTTTAAGTTTTAATATTAAAAAAATTAAGTTTTCAAACGGGAGACACGATTTTGAGAGTAGTAGACCGCAGGAGACACTGGGAAACTTTTATGAAGTCTCCCCTCGCTTGGAAACGTTTCAGGAGACGGTACCAGTCTTCGATTCACGAACCAATCTCTGAGACACGTTCCTAGGGTCAGGAGACGCGTCTCCCAGCTACCCTAGATTAGACCCATATTAGTTAACTTAGCTTCCTCTTGGATTAGAAGATTTGCAAGGTCATCAAACATAGGATCAACATATGATGCTCCCATAAAAAGTCGATGGGTATGAAAGCCAAAAACAAACACTGAATACTTAGAACCAAGCTTGGATAACACATTTAGAATCAATTGTAAATCCTCTTTTATCAATGTTGCAATCCTTCAGCTATGTTCTTAGTTGTTTAACCTTGGAGATATAGTCTTGGATGTGGTCAAAACTTTTAGGATCAAGATTCATCGAATCATTATCAATTTGATATCCCCTAATCTTATCAGTTTTACCATACAATTTTTCAAAAGCCTCCCAAGCCTCTTTAGGTGTTTTACATGATTCAACATGAAATTGTAAATCAAACGAGACTAATGAATATATGCATCCAAGTATTTTCTTATGATCAATCTCCCATCTTGCCAATTCTTTAGCATCAATAGGTTTAGGAATGGTTTATTTTAGATGGCCTATTAGACCCTTTCGCATGAGATAGTTTCATGTCAATTTTCTCCATGTAGCATAATTATATAGAGTTAGGAGTTCAATTTGAGATTTCCCCATTGCAAGAGCACAAACCAAGCAAAAGAAAGCAAACAACATTTGCAAGATTATCCCCCCAAATTACTCAATCAAGAAACCCCCCAAGCAAATATGATTTATTGCTGTAATAGGATGAATTTGCACCCCTCGCAAACTCCTCGTTTACACCCCTCACCTTAGAAAAACTAAACCCGGCGATGTTTTTCCACCTCACCCATTTGCTTTCCACCCACTTGGCAGTTGTCTCTAGTGTCAGTGGGGGAATTTTTGACGGGGATGCTAACACGACGTGCGGACGTCTGTGCGGCACACTACCGTCCTGACATGATTCATGCCTCTAGAATCTGCAGAGGCATTACACTTCTCCATTGGAGACAAAGAGTAATGCCCCTGCGCCCTTGACCAACCTTGAACGGCTCTCTTGGGCTTCTATTCATCTCAAAACATCCTCTCATCCATTCAATTCGATCTTCAAGCTTTTTCACTCTCACTTCACATTTTCTACACACTCCTCGAGCATTTTCACAGCACTCCTCACCATTGTTGAAGCTCCAAGGTGTTACTCTGTTGGATTTCACTCTCATTGCGGCAACAATTACACCTTCAAGCTTGCAAGCTCGCATCTCCCTTCATGTGCTCGAGGGTACCTTGTTTGGGAGGTGATATCCATTTCATTTAGCATTTTCATTTGATTTTGTGGCATAGTGTTGATACCATTGCTTGGTGGTGCTTTATTTACATTCTTTATCGCATTTTCTATCTCGTGGCTATTCTGGCTATTCGTGGAGGTGGGAACACCGAAACGGGGGTTTGGCTACAGCAAGCCCCAAAACAGCCCCAACATTTTTCCCCGTTCTGCTGTGTGTAGGTGATCGCGTTCGTGTGGAGCTTGCGGGAGGCTGGACCACTCATGAGTTGCATTTCTACCACCTTTACTCTCATCAACTTTCATTTCATAAGTTAAAGTATTCTTCTTGTTGCTTTCAGTAGTTTAGTTATTTTCGACTCTACGTTATTACTTAAGCTCACATTTATCAGGTAGATTAGCTAGTCCCTTTTTAGTCTTAACTGTATTCCATATTCTCTATCCATATGAACGCCAGCGCCTGATCGAGACGTTAACGCACCGCATTGTCGTCTGTGTTCTACGATGTGGTCCCCTAGTAGAGAGCTGTCGGGGTTACAATTTTGGCTTGGGAATTTTCTCTCTTGGTCCCCTAAGCCTCTCGGGTTTGCAAAAGGATAGTGACAACAGTTGTCCTTTCCACCCTCCTAAAACATTAAACCTACCCTTAAACAATCCTTAGCAAAAGGTAGATCAGGGCAGTTGATCATTCTAGACCCTCCTGTGACCTGGGGTCCTAGCATTTAGTCCCCCTCTACATTTTGGTGAACCTGATGTGAACCGTTCTGGTTTCGTTTAGTAGTACTGAGAGACTCCTCCCTCGTGTTCTAGGAGTGTTGTGGGTGTGAGTCTTGCAAGGCGTCTAGCCTTGCAACCCAACCTACGACCCCTAGTGGCGTAGCTGGAAGAATTCCTAAGCGTTACAAAGCAAAACCTTGAGTAGGTCACTATCTAATTGTGAGACCCTTGGGGGCTTTTGCGAAAGTCCTATATGGTGTAAGAGATGGCCTCCTTCCTGCATCTACCCATCCCATCTGTGCAACCTGTGAGTCGATCTCCAGTTATAACATTTACTTCGTAGGATTTGTCGATGAACGCTAATAGAGAACCATCCCCTTTGTACATTCTCGCGCGTATCAACGGGAACATCATAACTAGCTTTCTCGTTGACCCTACACGCTGAGTCAATGTTATCACAGAGGAGATCATGTTAATTAACTTCTTACATAAGGATGGATATGATGAGTCTAGAAGCACCATGCATACACATGATGGGCTTTCCGTCCTGTTGATGTGTGTTTTATCATCCACCAAACATTTAGAATAAAAATGTCCAAAGACACTCTATCCTCTCTTGAAAAACCACCGCATAGGCGATTCCAAGGTTTCTTTAGTCGGGTCTCGACGTGTGGATAAGCTCAATGGTCGTTGTGATAATGCTGGTAATGAACAAGGGGACTTACGTAGAAAGTCTGCACAAGCTAGGGACTTAGGAAATTTATCTTTGTAGGTTCTCGATTAGGACTTTCAATTGTGGATCTCAAAAAATGGCAAAAAGAATAGGGTTCAGAGAATCTAGTCTAAGCCTAAGAAATCAAGAGACAGTAAGGACTTGGTGAAGCGAAATAAACCACACTTTGTTTCGCCTCCTGCAGGACAACATACGCAAAGTGGGTGCAATCTTCAAGGGGTTTGTGAGAATAATTTTCAAACCTCGAATGAGGTTGAAGTTAAGCTTCCACGCTTAAGAGCTCAGGCTAACTTTACAAATCGAATGCAAATCATCCATTCGAAAAAAGTATGAGCTACACTTCACCATTGAATCAATACGATCAATCTCTCATTCAATTTAACAACTTTTCAAAGCAAATTCTATCTAATCTAAATTTAACTCTAATCTATGGCGGAAGATAATATGTAACCTCGCTTACTATTCAACAATAAGAAGTGATTCAAGGCAAATCATGCTCAAGAGCTTTTATCATTCAAAATAGTCTCAATGCGACAATATACATAACAAGTCTCCACACCAGAAAAATGAGAGAGCACTAGTTTATATAGAGCTCCAAAAATAAAATAGACGGCCGAGATTTAAACAAGATTAACGGCCCAGATTGTTACAACTAAACCCTAATTAGGGTTTCCCAAAACAACAAGAGTTAACCATCAGAAAACTATCAAAAAAGTGGCAGTTCCAGCTATAATCAAGGAGAGGCGTCCTTATCCATTCGAGTGGCATTGTGTTTGGCGAATCTGGACACTACGGCAATGACTTCGTCCATCGTGACAGGAGGTAACATGCTGATCCGGAATTCGAGTCCGTCCAACTTTTCGGCGCATCTGGCAAAAGTACCTTCCCAATCTGCCTCCTGCTTCTCAAATTCCTTTCGAATGGATGAGTCTTGCCACTCTCGTGAAGTCCTGCTTCGAAAATGGTCCAGTGGTCGAGAAGAAAGTTTCTTGAACTTTTTGCTTCAGTCTCTCTAACTGCATGTCGTTCTCCCGGATGACTTCACGGTCGAACACATCTGTAGTTATCATGCACATCTTCTCCTGGATTTTCCTGACCTGTTCTTCAATTCCAAGCCCATCGATTCTCGCCTTCTCCAATACTTCTTCTCTTATTGTCACTGCCCAAAACCAGTGATGAAAATCATATGCTGCCCCTGCAGCAATAACCTTTTTATCAACTAACTCCTCCCTCGGAGTGCTTTTCAAAATTCTAAGGCTCGGAATAAGCCTTTCTTGCATATCCGGGATACCATCCCATGTCTCTGCCATATCCATCAACCTAGAAAGAAACGAAGAGGTTCGTCCATAAGCAAGCGCCAACCTCTCCATGAACAAGGCAGCTTCCATGCCTTCACCTGCCATCCAGTCTTGCGCTTCCCTGGCTGTCACCATTCCATGCTCAACTTCCTGAGTCATCTCCTGTGATGAATTGAGGAGAGGAGGAACAGTTGCATTGCCTTGATCTAGTGGCTGGGTCAAATGTTGTATATATTCTTTGAGACGTTTGACCTCCTTTTTATACTCTTTCTTCTTGGTCACTTCCTTTTCCAGTCTCGCTTTAATGGTCGAGACGGAATTATCTAACTCTTCTACTTCCTGACCTTTTGAGGTCGGACCAAGGTCAACAGTGGTGATAGCATACTCCTGCGGAGTGATTTCGTCCTGTGGCTTATCCACTATAGGTACTGCAATGTGCACGGAACGGTTGCCTGTCTCGTTCCTCTGGATGGTGGAAAACTTCTTGGCGGGCTTCTTGGTAGCAACTTGTTCTAATCTTGCCAAGAAATCGGCAGTATCGTCCTCTTCTTCGTGTTGAGCCTCAGCAGGCACCTGGACTTTCATCCTTTCTAATAGCCAGTCTGGAATGGTTGACTGTTCAATGCCATCCTCGACCTGAACCTCGTCCTCGTTTGGAACATCCATGACTCCCCTGAGGGCGGAAATCATCCCTTCCTCTAAGTCATTATCCTGGACTTCCACTTCATTGTCTGAACCTAAAATCTCTGTGCCTGTTGGTGATGCAGGCTCTTCATCATCTAATTGGATAGGTTCATTGTTCACTTCCTGAGCTGCAAGAGGTTCGAGCATCTCAACCAAGGAGTCATCTATATTAGCCACCAAATGGTCAACATTCCTGGACGCCGCTGACCGAGAAGGTCCTCCTTTATGCTTCTTGGAAACAGGTTCTGCACTTGGCACCATTTCTTTTCTTTTCTCTCCAATCCCAACCAAGTCTTGATGGGATGCCCCGGCATTAGAGGAATATGATTCTGATTCGCTCAACAGATCATATGTGAGCGTGATTCCTTTTTGTCTCAATTCCTGAACATGATCATCAACCCACCACTGAGAATATTTCGTCACTGGCCTCATTAGGGTGGCTAGGTCTGCATGCTCTGGCTCTGACCACTTTACTGGAGGGAGAGGTCGGCTTTCCTCAAAGCGAGGCTGGACATGGTTTCCATCGTCTTGTAGCTGGTCAGGCACTCGACAGAACTCGATTGTTCTCATGAAATCTACGGACATCCTGGACCACATCTTTCGTCTGATCTCGTATTCATCGGCAGCATTTGCCCAATAATCCTCCAGTTCTGCCCTGTGCTTATATCTCCTTCCTTCCACTGTCCGAATATTATGACGTGGGTCATAATTGACCCTGGACTTGTATGCCGTGAAAGGGTACCATTGGATCTCCAGCCGTGCACTCTCAGCTGCTTGGGCGGATGGGCAGTACTCTAGCATGTTCCCGATGAAGAAAGGGAATGTGACGGACGCTTTCTTGGTCGGCCTCTGAATATTCTGGTACTCTTCTAATTGTCTCAAAACCTCGAGCAATACCATCCGATTAGTCGGATAGATAGACAATTTATAGGGATTTCCAGTAAATCCCTGGATCCTGATATATGTGAATTTCGGGAATTGGAAGAACCAAGACCCGTATTTGCTAATAAGGCTTTTTGCTTCATGGCTCAGCCTTTGATGTATTCCTCCTTGGAGCTTTCTGGTGATATGCATTAGGAATGCATCATGCACCCTCCTGAAGTGAGTCTTTTCTTTCAATTGGAGCTGAGGATAGCAGTCGTAAGGCCTGAGCTCGTTCTCTCCATTGCCAATTCTGCCTTTGCAGACCAGTCCTGGATATCTGTATGATCTGGCCAATAGGTATATCACATATGAACTCATGTGAAAAGACTTAGTCTCTTCAAGGTTGATCAGTTGCTCGTGAAGGTTGTCACTTATCATCCGTGACCAGTTGAACATCTTAACTCCGGAGGTGACCTCGTCGATGAAGTAGTACATCCAACTCTCAAAGAAGGCGCCTTGCGGATTGCCTGCGATCCTGTTCAGCATCAGCACGATATCTCCAAAATCTTCCTTGAAATCCGTGCGGCGAGGTCTCTTGGGCATCTTCTTGATTGATGGCTTTGGCTTGTCCATCCATACCTTGTTGACTGTGGTGGCGCACAAATCTGCCTTGCTGTCATATAGCATTTTGGTTTCTTCTTTGGTCTTATAGACCGTTCTTGAATGCTCAGGGATGCCAAAGGTTTCTTGGATTACAACTTCATTCAAATGTGCCAAGACTCGTCCGTCAGGGGCGATGATCTGTCTCTTTTGAGCATCATAATGGCGAGCACATTCCACCATTAACTCAGCACAATCCATGGCCGGTGGGAATCCAGCTGCTTGGAAGATCCCGTTTCTGACCATTCTTATGGCTATTGCTGTGGGAAGTCCCTTCTGACCGTATACTCTTTGCTTGAATTCGTCAAAATCCACATGTCCGAGGTCAGTATCTACAACATTCTTCCACTTTGAGATGACCTTGGTCTCCTTTTGGGCACCCTTATTGGCGAACTTCATTTTCAGCTTCCTTGATAATCCTCCTGCCGTGTCCGTCAACCTGCAGTCATAAAATTAACATTAATAAAAAGACTTTTAAAATAGTTTAAACCTCGTGCCTTGGATTCGAAAAAAAATAATAACTTTCAGCTGTTCAAATAATTAAAATATTGCAAAAAAGCAAGCTGAAAGTGACTTTGATGGAGTTGAAAATTCTTGCCAGAACTTCGTCAAGAGGAAAGGGCATAAAAGATAGCAAATTTAATTAACCAATCCTCAAACCTCAGTGAAGGATCGTCAAATGTAAATCAGATTTAAAAATCTGATTTTTTTGAAAAGTGCGCCCCTCTTCAAGAAGAATTCAGCTTTGAAAATTTTCTTTTTCTTTTCCCGCGAAAAATTCCTCAGCATAACACTGTTTCTCCTTCTGGACAATTCGACTTTGCCTATTGATGAATTGATTGCCTGACGATTTCGAGAAAGATCAAATTTCTCTTCAGCTGTGTGTGGAAAAATGAGTTGCTGAAACTCATTATAATGCTGAAAGATTGAATTCGATTTAGCAACTGCCATCTTTCTTCTCGATCCTCGATTTGTTTTCATTTTCCAAACAGGCAACTTTCCTTTTATTTTCCGACAAGGCTCAGTCTCGAACTTATCCTGACAAATCTCCTTGATCTTCAAAAATTCGATTTTTTTCATTTAATGCTTATCTTTTGATTTTTCGAATTTTTAAATAAACATTAAATCTTTAATTAAATTCGTGGTGAATTTAATTTT
>VDFB02047649.1:0-96533 GCA_007258455.2 Sequoia sempervirens | reverse complement strand
CATTTTGATGAGGTCTAGGAACATTAACCAAAGGGATATTAAGGAAGCAAGGTGATCAATTTGATTGAGGTTGGAAGTGTTGAGCTTGAAGGATAGATTATTAGGTATGAGGAATAAGAAGTTTGAAAAGTTTAAAGAATTGGGAGGTGATATGTGAGATAGGTTTAATAGAATCTACTTAAATAAGGGTGTTTTGTGGAGAGGGGACAATGGAAAGAGAAATTACTAATTTTTCATCTATCAATACAACTAAGTTTCCCTTAGTTCACCATCTCTTTATTTGGTCCAAGTGAACTAGTGATCAGTATAAGAATAGTTTTTTGTCTAAAATGGGATCTAAACCCCTCATGGTATTTCTAGTTAGGATGTAGGAATTCAATTATTTTTTAGAGAGTTTATGAGAACTAAACCAATTTGTATCTTGGTTTTTTCCACCATATCATATTCACCTCCTTGTAGCCATTTAGTCATAGGGAGGGCATAAAAATCCATTCTCACAATTTAACTTGAGATGAGGAGTCATTAGGCATGTACAATAAAGAAAAAATGAATAGGTATTCCTTGGATTAGTAACTGTAAGCACTAAGCACAATTGTTGTTGGGATCCACTCCTCAATAGATGATAAACTTAGCCAAGTATTGGGAAGGTGGGTCAACCTTGCATCCTAATATTTTGATTTACTATTTTGCCCTCATATTAGGAAATGAGGCATCTCACTTTGTGTTGGTAGTTATTTGTCATTTGTTGACTGCTTCAAGGAGGTGTCTAATATGTTCTAAATGCATATAATATTATTATAGCTTTATAAGATGAAACCCTCTTATGAAAAACTCTTATGACATTTAAGAGCATGACTATAGAATATTTACAGTAAAGTATTGACCAACATTATGAAAAATCATAAGAAATCTTTTAAGAAATAGCAACTGTGTCAAGGAAAAAGATGTGGACATTTACAAAAACTTTTTTTTTAAGTAAAAGTGGGAGACCACTTATAATTTTATTTATATATAATATTTTACATATAGCTGGTTCAAGCAGACATACTGGTGGGAAAGAACCAGCAAGAAAACCCCCAGTTGTAGTCTGAGTAACAAATTTTACAAAATATCAAAAAGACCAGTGAGGTCCTAGTACAAATGACCAATTGTCTAATTACAATGTTACAAAAGCACATTGGTTGAATACATCAGTACATATGCACATTCTCTTATGCACCCAAAATACCCAAAAGAAGACATCATACTAGATATACCTGTGACCCGAATACATAACACAATGGATATTACAAAACCTTACTAAACATAAGACTAATAAGCTAGGAAGCCACTTTCAAAAAGATGCAGATTTTCCACCAACATGCTAAAAGCCATTAACTAAGCTTTCTTTTGTTTCCACTTGTTTACCTTTGTGTTGGAAATCATGCTCAAATGAAGGTTTTGATTTGTTTTAATATCAGGCACATAACAATAACAAAATTTCTTTTTGGATGAAGATGGAAGTTGCAAATCATGAATGAAAACATGACTTCTCAAGAAAGAAATGGCACGATATTTTCTTTTTAAATCATCAATCTCCTCCATGGAAATGGCAGATCTATATCTGCTTAGAACCTGGTAGAGATGTGAAGAAGTTTCATGCATTGTGGATAATAGCATGCCTTGGAATATGTGAACATAGGTCTCTTCTTATGAAACAAAACCTTCTTTGAATAATTAACATTAGAAATTAATACAATTTGGCGAGCATATTGTAAATCACACTAGAAACCAACAATGGAAGATTGAGAGTCTCAACTAAGAATTCCACCTTATAGATAACATTCATAATAGAAGCCAACAACAAAACACCAAATTTCATAAATAAAGTTCATGTGTTATATATCATGCCTTTGAGGGGTCCACAAGTACCATGAGCCTTTTGAAATCCTTCTCCATCTAAATGCATCCATTCCAAGACCATTGGGAGGTGTGTATACAATATGAGCCAAGTATTAATTTCTAATGTTAATTATTTAAAGAAGGTATACAAATTATTTGAGCATCTTAATTCTCATACAAAGTTACATCTTAGTCAATTTCTCAATGTATGAGTTCCATATATTTGTAAATTTTTCTTAATATAAAAACATATTTTATTTCATTAAAATTAACCTATCTATTCCATGTTACAAAGGATGCTCTTATTTTAAATTATAAGTATATAATTCAAAATTAATTAGTAATTTTCAAGATAGAGTACACACAATTTCTTTTGGTTAATATAAGATAATATTCTTATTTCCATGTGAGAGTTATATAGAATGGTAGTTTGATGTCTCAAAAATATTTCTTTCATATATACTATTTTTTTATCATTGTACATTATGAGTGAATCATCTCAATTATATATCCAAGCACATCAAAAATTTATAGAGTGGAAAGAAAAATAATCACACATTTATCATATTTTTGTAAGGTGTTCGAAAAAACTAAAAGTTTCCCTAGAAAGAACTAATTAAGGAATTAAAAAAATGGAAAGTGTCTACCTCATTGTATGTTGAACTTTCCCATATAAAAAGATCATGAAAATGCTAAATGAGTTGATATAAGAATTTTTAAGAATGAAGGCACAAAATTCATAACACTAATCCTAAAAGCAACAAGAAAGGAAATGAAAAAAATCTTCCTAGTTATTTTGAAAGAAACTTTAAAAGGTTCTAAATCCCCTTCACACCCATTTCTAAATGAAGATAAAATAAATAATTTACCAAATATTTCTTAGAGTTTAAGGTGGTGATTTTAATATGATTTGAGAATAAATAAGATAAATTAGATGAAATCAACTTTTGTTGTAAAGGTGATGAATTTTGGGGGAATAAGATGAAAATAATTTTGAACCTAGTTGACTCATTAAATGGAAATAAGATAGATTTTAAAGGGGCTTTATTTAAAATATTTAATAGTTAGATAAGTACTAATACATTATATTCTCTATTAGATAGTTATTTCTTCCATAAAAATTTCTTACAATCTTATAATTTATTAATAATAGTGATGTGTGCATCCCTAGACACTCTTTGATAACCACACTATTAATGTTTCTATTTTTACTAGAGGATACTCTAATTGAAAAGCATGTAAAGAGGAAGGGTTAGTTAACCTTGATATTAATACAATGAAAGATGGCATTATCTTGATGGTATCAAAGTTATTTTAAAGAAATATTGAAGGTTTTTCTTCTATGCCTGAACACATTTAGTGAAATATAATGAATATGTGTTATCCTAGAAAAATATGTATAGTGCATTAAGGATAAAATTTAGACTTTTAGTTGAAATAAAATGTCAAATATTTAGAATAAAAATGGTGGGGATGGAATACAAGCTTCAAGAATCTCCTTGTAATAATTAATTGCAATAATAAATTATTAAAACTAAACACGAATGGCTATGTCACCAATAATTTTTAGATAAAATGACTAAAATTACAGCCAAGATATCTTAGTTCAAGTATTAGGATAAAGGTATCAAATTCTTATTCAATGTAAACATAGCCGAGTTTGATAGATAAAAAGTTGACCCCATTAATACTAGGGGAGCATTGTCTAATGAGATTAAGTTGACACTATTTAATTTTTAGAAGTTAGAACCCTAACATTTATATGAAGCTTGTAAAATAGAACCTTATTAGGAAGAGTATGAGAGGAGAAATGAACCCATAATAATTATACTTATACAAATAAAAATAATAATAATGTTTAACCATTTCAAAATGTTAAATTTGTTTCACTATGATGATCAATAGCTAATTTGTACAAGGAGGCCACAATTTGTAGGGAAATGAAGACTACATAAGAGAAGAATTTATAACAGAGTAGCTTGGTTGTAGTTGTTTCTTTAGCATTAACTATTTTCTCTTTTTTCTTTTGTTGTTGAATATTTTATTTGATCTCTTAAAACTTATCAATGGTACTTGATCTTCATAATGATTATTTTCTTCTTTTTTAATTATTATCATCTTAGAAGGAATACATTTCAATTTAGAGCAGGGAGAAATGTATTTTTCTTTTAAAGTATTTAAAATATTATATTTATTTGATGGTTCCTTCTTAACCTCTTCCACTCCTTGGAAAAAATTATCCAACCACTTGAATCTCCTTATATTAATCAATTTACTTCAATGATTTATGTATGTGTTTTTAGTGATTTACTCTTTATCCTTTCAATTTATTCATGATATACTTTAATATAGTTATAACAAGTATATAATAGTTTTTCATAATTGGATATGCCTTAAGAAACTCTTTAAACGTGAAATTATTTGATGAGGGAAGATATAAATTAAGGTTATTCTTTCTTACTTACCTCATGCTCATCCATATTTTTTGTCCATAAATATCTCAAATCAAATTGGATTTTGCAAAGAGGATAGCTATATTTTAAATATTCGCTCTTAGTCAAAGTCATTTATTTCTTTGTACAAATTTAAAATTGATTTATGTAATTTAATTTTTAATATTTTAACATGGATATATGAAGAATAGTTATATATATATATATATATATATATATAGTAAAGTGGACATATTTTTATATTTTCCTAATACTAGAAAATTTAATAATACCTTCATTCCTTCTAATCCTAATAAAACTATTTTATTATACATTTCATTCAAACAATCTAGTTTCTTTCCTCTAAATTTATTCTTCGATTCATACATTTAGTTCACCAACCATTTTTGGAGTAATGTCATAAGACTCAAAGGCAAAATATGAAGAATTTTATCCAAGTTTCCATTGTATGCACCCTAAAATTTATATCATGAACTGTTTGATATAATTTCTCAAATAAATTTGTTAATGAACTATTTGATATAATGCTTCAAATAAATTTCCAATAGTGTTTTTGACGGAGTATGATAGAAATAGTGTTTTTGATATAATGCCTCAAATAAATTTGTTAATGAACTATTTGATATAGGGTGCATACAATGGAAACACTATTTCTATCATACTCCATCAAAAATTACCATGAACTATTTGATATAATGCCTCAAATAAATTGGAGGTGCCTTGGTAGAAATGTATGCAAAATGTGGAAGCATAGACATGGCATGTTAATTTTTTGGCAGAGTAGAAATGTATCATAAAAATAGTGTATGTTGAAAAGGCTTTAGAAACTTTCAAACAAATGCAATTTCAATTCAACAAATTTGAAAAATTTTGCATTTAGGGTTTCAAAATTTAACAAACAAATGCATTTTGAACTCTATGAAATTCAAATTTGACAAACCCTTTGCTCGACATGCAAGTTGGGTTGATGAAATTTGGTGAGATGAAGTTGAGTTTGTGTTTGCCAGAGAGATGAAGTCAAGTTTGTTTGTCATTTGCAGATCATGTTCTTTGTTTGACGCACACACAAGCACAAGGAAAGCAACTGGTAAAAAGGGAAAATGACAATGTTTTTTTTTTATGTTTTATTTGAGGGGGTTCGGTTGAACCCATGTTCGACTGAACCCCTTAAAATATTATTATTTTTCTTTAGGGTTTGGGGGTTCGGTCGAACATATAATGTGATTCAGTTGAACCATTGAGTTCGACCGAACCCATTGAGTTTGGGGAAAGGAAAAAAATGAAATTTCCTTCCTCATAAAATTTGTAAACCACTATTGTGGTTTGACCCAAATATTTTCTAAAGAATGCAATGGGTTGTTCAAAGCCCTCCTCATTTTTCTATAATAGAACAACAACAATGGTATGAAAAGAAGCAAAAGAGAAAATGTGCATTGGCTTAGAGAAGTTAGTAGACTTCAGAACTGGAGCTTCCATAATAGCTTGTTTGATTTTCTTAAAAGCCTAACTTGACTCCTCACTCCGAAGCACCTTCTCTCCCTTCTTCAAAATCTTGGAGATAGGTCTTGTTAATTCTACAAAGTTGGTCACAAACCTCCTAAAGAAATTTATTTGTACAAAAAATGTTTGAATGACCTTGACATTTTTTGGTTGAGGTAATTTATCTATGGTTGCTACCCTTTCAAGGTCAATCCTTACTCCATCCTTAGACACAATGTGCCCCAATAATTTACCCTCAATGACCCCAAAGCACATTTGTTTTGGATTCAGAGATATCCATACTTCGGAGACCTAACAAATACCTTTTCTAAGTGTATACAATGATCTTCCTCCTTGGAATAGGTTGTTAGATCATCTTGATATACAACCATAAATAAATCAATAAAATCTGAAAAAGCTATGTCCATAGCCACTTGAAAAGTGGCACCCACATTTGTTAAACCAAACAACATCCTTACATAGACATAGGTGCCCCATGGAGTAGTGAATGCAGTCTTTCCTGAAAAACCATCCATCATTGATAGTAGCTCAAATCCTGTCACCTTTTTTAACATGGCTTCCATGTTTGATAATGGGTAATTGTCCTTTAATGAGGATATATTCAGGTTTCTAAAATCAATGCACAACCTTATATCACCGTTCTTCTTCCTCACTGGCACTAGATTGGTTACCCATGAAGAATGTCTAATGGGTTTTATAATGCCAACATCTCTTAACTTTACCAACTCCTCTTGCATCCTGGGAGCTATAGTAGGATTGATGGGTCTTTTCTTTTTCCTGAAATATTTAACATTCTCCTTTAGAGGAATCTCATGTAAAAAAATTCCTCTTTGTAAGCTTTCAGGTCATTGTATGACCAAGCAAAGACATGTCTGTATTTTCTAAGCAAAGCAATTAACATTGCTTTTACCTTTGGATTTATCTTCTTTCCTACATACAATTTCTTAGAGGCATTGTCAGTCCCCAAATTTACTTCATCTAGATCACTCTAGGTGAGCAATAGTTGTCTTAATCTTGCTTTTATCTTGGTTGTCAAAGTTCCTTTCAAGTGCTACAAGGCCTTTGGGAATTTTATTTGTCCTCAACTGGATAACCTCCTTTCCAAATACTATGTCCTTTTTGTAAATATTTTCAACAAATCCACCAAAGTCAATCTCTTGACCTTCATATTCATCAACACAATTTAAAATTTTGAGATATCCTCATCATCATTGAAAATCTGCCAATTGTGCACATTGTCAAGAATGGAAGGTCTTCTCTGCACCTGAACCTTAGAGACACCTAAAAAAGTTATATCATTAGGTCTCAATGCAATCTTTTCAAGTGAGCTACTCTATTATGTCCTCGTTCCATCCAGTCAATTCCAAAAGCATCAAACTGTTCGATGGAATCCCAAAGAACATTTTTGTATTGCTTCAATTTGTTGTTCTTGCAAGCATATTTGGATCTTACTTGGGATATCACAAGCTCAGAATCACCAATCACCATTAAATTTTTTATTTTGTGCTTCTTAACCAATCTCAATCCCAACAATAATGCTTCATATTCTACCACATTATTTGTACAGACAAAAGAAAATGTGAAAGAAAATTTATAATTATTACCACTAGGTGATACTAGAATAATATCCCTGTGTTAGACCCTACTTTGGAGCTGCACCATCAAAGTACATTTTCCAAAGTCCATTCTTGTCAAACAATCTTAAAACTTCATTTTCTATTGGCACAAGGAATCCATCAATTTCTCTTATTACTTCTTCCATTTTTAAATCACTAATATTAGTTTCTACAAAAATAATTATATCATGCTCAAGAACATGTTTCAACATATGTGGGACCATTGGTTCTCTCATCACTTGAACATCTTTACCATCAATGGGAAATGTGGAGTAAGACATGTCGCATTGCATATTGCCTTCCATAGATGCAATCCATTTCCAAGATAACAACATTCCATAATTAGGTGGGATATCCACTAACACCACACTCATCTTAAACTCTTTGTCTGGGTGAGCTGCTAATCTGAATGAAAGTTCATTTATCACACCAATAACAAGGACTTCTGTTGAATCCATAGCATAGCACTTACCATGAGTGTTGTCAACTTTCAAATCTAGTGCCTCCATGATTTTAGCTAGCATTCAATATTATTTGATGCTCCAGAGTCAATAATACAATATTTTTATAAATTTTTCCCCAACAATCAAAGTGAGAAAAAATGGGTCTATCTTCTCAGGACAAGTAGTTACTAAATTTCCTAATAAGATATGGGGAATCTTAGTGATAATTCCCTCAACTTCCTTGTATTTCTTATTTTTTTCACTTAGTTTGGGTGGAGTGGGAACCACAAAATCATTACAAGCTATAGTAGCACCATTGATAATGGCTACTACCTTCTACTTATGTTCCTCTATTCTCATAATTTTAAGAAAAGGCACAAATACTTTTACTTGGATAAGTAATTGAAACATATCAACAAGACTATACTTTGGTAATTCAATTGTGAGCATACCTTATTCATTGTTGCTCTCCTTCTGTTAATTTTTTGTTACCCCAACTCTATGCTTAGCATCCTTCCTTGTGACTTCAGGATTTTGCTTTTGTATCTTTATCTTCACAGCAGGAGATTTGAATTCTTAAGTAGCTTTTGGATTTTCTATTCTCTTAGCCCAAATTTTATCTCCCCTTCCTTCTTTAACTTTGATTGCTTCCATTTTTTCATAAGGTTTGTGCTCTTTTCCTTTGGAATTATGCTCTTTTATGAAAAGAGCAGTAGGACTACATTGTTCACCACCAACTATTCTATTCCTAAGATGATAGGAACTTCTAGCTCGTGTGGCCAAGATTGTAGTATATTTCACATTATCCTCATTTAAGGGCCTTCTTAGTGACATACCATCTTCAATCACTTCCAAATTATACACCTCAGTATCACTATCAAGATCCTCATCAAAGAGGACTTGTTGATGATATGCACTAGCAATCTACCTTTGATTATCTACATCCACTTCATAAGAGTACATATCAGAAGAGCACTCACTGTTAGCAACATTAGAATCAC
Organism: Sequoia sempervirens; assembly: GCA_007258455.2. Taxonomy (NCBI): domain Eukaryota; kingdom Viridiplantae; phylum Streptophyta; class Pinopsida; order Cupressales; family Cupressaceae; genus Sequoia; species Sequoia sempervirens. The sequence goes on along the minus strand of VDFB02047649.1, from coordinate 87,639 downwards.
TCATAACCATAAGTACATCAACATCCTCCTCATTTTTCTAATCACATTCTTCAGGAATATCTTCCTCTACTTCCACCATATGTGCAACCGCACATTGTTGAGGAGAGTGTGGAATTTGGAAAACCAGTCACCAAGGGGTGTCTTCAACACAATTTCTTGAATTCTTCTACAAAGGATTTGAAGGGACTTTATTCTGAGTATTTTTTTGATTATTAGGAACATGCTTCCCATTATACCAATTGATATTATATGGGTGATATTGCAACTAAGGAGGCCTTTCATTCCTTTGATAATTTTTTGGTTGACCCTTTTCTTTTTTTACAATTTTGTCATTTATAGTTTTTATAAAACTATCAATCTTCTCCTCAAGAGCTCCCCCTTTAGCACCTAGACTTTTATCTTCCTTTTTTGAATTTCTGAAAAATGTTGCATCATCTCTTCTACCAACTTTACCAGTTGCTATGTTAATATTCTCAATATACTTTTCCATCTTGAATGCTTCCCTCAATGTCTGAGGATTCTTATCTAGCAGGCGGTAACTCATTTTTGTATCAAAAGCATTACAATAATTTACCAAGCACGCATGGTCATTCAATTGTAAATGAGGAGGAAACCTCTTCCTAGCCTTTTGGAATCTTGTATTGAACTCAGCCACAAATTTGTTAGAACCCTTAGCAATATTATTAAATTGATTCGGTAAGAAACTTGAATCAGTCTTGTCGCCATATTACTTTGAAATAACCTCTTGAATTCTTCCCAAGAGCCAATACTTTCAAAAGGAAAACTCCTATACCACTCTCGAGCATCTTCAATGAGAGATTGCATAAACAACTTCATCATGACATCTTTTTCCTCTACCTCAAAATCATCCATAACATCAGTAAATTCTTTAAGATGGCCTTCACCACTCAAGGAATTATTACCAAAGAATTTGACTAGAGCATGTCTAAAGTCTTCAGGGAATGGCTTAGGGTAGACAAGTATTCTAGTGAAACACAATTGCTAGTATCTATATACTTGGAGTGGCCTCCTAGTATGTTGATCCCTATGAACATCTCTTTGCTCATCATCTCCTTTTTTATCATACTGGCTACTATCCTTACCCTTTCCACTTTCACTATCACCACCTCCTTTCTTGCTCCCTTCATCATCTTCAAAATAAGAGTTATTATTCTTATTTTTTCCTCCACCTCCACCACCTTGATCCCCACCACCACCTCCACTAGGAGTATATCCTTCTAGCTTCTTTTTGTGTTTCTCACTACTAGTATGTCTAGATCTAGAAGACTCTGGAGTGGGTGTGGACATTTTAAGAAAAGCAATCTTCCTAGCCATCTCTGCATTAGAAGCTATTGTCTCAACTTTCTTCAAATCTTCTTGCAATTCTTCATTCTACAACTATAATCTAAAGAATTCAAGATCTAGATGTGCAATCGATGGAATATGACCCTTTTTGGCATTGTGTGTTGGGGTTTCAATAGATGAGGTATGGGTAGTGGTACTAGTATTGAAGGTAGTTGTCTTGGGTTTATCAATGGGCCTCTTCCCATGATCCACAAATGATATCTTCTTAGTAGTAACAAGAGGATTTAAGGCTCTGGTGGTTGAGACAAATGTGGTATAGGTATCAATAGCATAGGTTCCCATCATGACTGTTACTTCAGGAATATCATTGGTCATTTTAGCAGCAAATTTAAGAACATTTTCCTCAAAGGTCTTATGCCTAGCAACATCTTCTCTCGTCTTCTCCAAATTTTGTTTTTGAGCATCTCTCTCAAGTTGCTTAGCTCTTTAATCCTACCTTCCCTCTCCTTCAACATCCTCAATCTATTCTCCTCCTCTTCTTTAAGCATTAGTTCTTCCTCTTCTATAGCTTGCATATCTTTATCTATGTCTTCTTCATTTTCTAGAACATCTACAAGCACACTAGGGGTAGGAGTATAGTAAGGTTGGTCAATAGGATCTTCCTCAAGAGAAAGGTGCACTTGTACATCAGGAGATTCACCTCTTGGCTTAATATTTTTTCCATTAAAAATAAATCCAACTCTAGGGGTTGAAGGCTTTGAAAACTTCTTATTCTTTTCCCAAAACTCCCATCTATCCTCCTCTCTTGAAATATTAAGCTCATTATCAAAAAATTGCTCAACATGAAAACTTCCTTGGTCTATGTTAGACCCTTCAATTTCATGTTCCTTTTCATGGATATTGGCACTACTTATGTCAATATTAAAAGTAGGAGATGCATCAGCAGGGGAATCAACAAACTTACTTGATTCAGAGATTTTCTTGACCTAGGTGGGTTGCTTCTCTTTTGCAGGTTCAAATTCTATCTTATACTCATGATGCTTCTTTGCATAACTTTTGGTCTTCTTCATGATGTCAAATATGTAAGAATATTTCGTCTTTCCTTCCTTTTGAGAACTTTTCTTTACACTAGTATTAGAGAATTCAGAGTCACCACCTAGAATGTTGGGAAATAGAAAGTGAATGCACTTTGACTTTGTACTTGTAACTTTAGAAAATATTTTAAACATAACCTGACACAAGGTGACTGAATGAACCAATACCTAACACATAAGCCTAGGTATGATGTGACTAATGTAACAAAATTTAATCTAGTTATTCTTCAAACAATAAAGAATATCATAACAAAACAATTGACTCTGACTATACTAGATCTGAACTAAAGACTTTGAACTTAGCTAGTCCCCAGTAGAGTCGCCAATCTATTGGTTATCTTTTTAAGAACCAAACTGATCTCTAGAAACCTATGGACTTTTCCATTTCCAATATTTGGTACTACAAAGGGTTTGGCCAACAAACGAGTAAAAGCAACAAGACTTCTACTCCTACACTTTGGGCTCTATGAAACCCGGGAGGGTGATCCCACAATGTATACTCAAGAATTCACATGAATTTAATTAAATACATCTTCAACAATAGATAGTTTTCATAAAAATGCTCAACAACATAATACATCAAATAATTTGGTAGCTCATTTATTAATGTATTATACTTGGAGCATGAGAGGACAAAACTCAACACAAAACAACTACAATGGTATCCATTTGAAATTTTGTAATATTGAAAGTGATTAGTTGATGAATTAACCAAGAAATTGAGCTATGAATACTTTGCACGAACTACTATCTTATTCCAAGCATGGAGTCAATATCAACCTATGCAACCAGATAACATTTTATCAATATAGCAACCTACAATCTCAAGAAACACTGCTTTAAAGAATTCCCATATTATATTCATTATCATTATTGCTTACAAAAATCCTAGCACTCAATTCCTATGAGTTTATAATCTCACCTGAGAATTTCTATTAATTCATTAAACTAATAAGTAGGAAAGAAATTAAACATCCATTGAGAAACAACAGAGACAAACAAAAGAATCCTTGATTTATTTCATTCATAACTCATAAAACGAGCACATGGAGAGACAATAGCCATGAAATTGGTATCACTCTGTATTGTATTTTCTCTATTGTTATCAAAATTACATACATGAAAATAAACTCTAAACTTAAGACAAAATACAAAATGTGCTATGTATTCCTATTACAATTCACTATTTCAATTCAATTTTCAATGGACCACTGCTTTTGGCCTTGAATTCTTTCTTATAGAGATGAAAGAGAAAAACAAGCCTCAAGCCAGAAAGCACACATGTCGAAACCTCATTAGACCACTGTAACAAATATTCCATTTTCATTTATACTCGATCCTTCAGGCAGTGAAAATAAACATGAGGCAAAATTAACCCTCACTCATTGTAGAGATAAGGTCCCACTTCAAAAAGGAATAATTAGTTTGTTATAAAAGCTTCAAAATATTCCCCATGCACTCAAAAAGTGTCCCCCATGAGAAATAGAATCAAAAAAATACAAAACATGGAAATCATATAAAAAGACATAATTGACTTAGCCACATCAGCACTTTATGCAACCCATTCTAAGTTGAGGAGAGAACAATATTTTGCAATGTTTCATCAAAAGCCTAATATGTACTATATTCAGGATATGTATTGTTTTTCTCCTATCCCTTATTCACCTTGTCCATTATCTATCCTCACACAGACTCATTCGGTGTACTTTTCTAACTAGGAGCTATACTCTTCTTCAGTTGGTCACTTCACATTTAATAAACTTTTCACCTTAGTACTGAGCTAAGAATATTGAGCATCAATTAAGGCCTTGGCCTCTTTAACAAAAATTTCCATCTTTGTTTCAATCTCCACCATTATATCAATATTTGAATTCAACAGGATGTAGTCGATGACAATCAATGCCATCATCATTGTTGCAAGCATTCCTCCCAGATCCTTCTTCTAGGTGTCAAATGGCTGCAACTCACCTTTAGGTCTCAATACCTGAGGCATACCATGTTCCTCCATCTCTTTAAATAACTTCAGCTTATTTTGGAGTTGCGCACCTAGCTTTCCATGAAAGGTGGTTATCTCATTAATTGAATCAATAGTTTGCAAGATTTTAGGGATGCTAGTAGGTGCCTTGGGATCCTCCTTCATTCTAGGTATCATTTCTCTTAAAGCACCCACCATAGTACTCCAGTTACTCCATTCATTCTTGAAGGCTTCTTATACTTGTAGATACTTTGTGTTTGCTTCATGAATATTCTTATAGGTAACCCAAACATCATCACCCTTGTTGACCAGCTTGGTCACCCTATTCTTCAATACATCTTGAAAGATCTCATTTGCCACCTTAATAGTTTCAAGTGTAGCCTTCTTGACATTTTCCTTTTCAGTACACAGCTGATCATTCAAATCTTTAATTTTCAAGGCCAAGGTTTCTCTATTCTGTGTAGACAAGTCTAAGGAAGAAGAGGATGACATGGATAGTGTCCTTACTACTTGACTAGCCTAAACAGTAGCCCTCATCTTAGTTATCTCATCCAAGGCCTTATTGTATTCTTTCACTAGAAAATCACACTTTTTATGAGAATTCTGTGCAGGGTCCACACTGAGCATCGCAACATGTGTAGTTAACTTAGCTTCTTGGACAAGAGTTATATCGGTGTATCTTTTGACCACTAAGGAACCTATAACCTATTAAATAAATCTAGAAACCTCATTCTTTCTAGTATTACGTTCCATAGACCAAATTGAAAGAGTGTGGAACTTTGGACTATATCTGGATCCAAACACCTTATCCTCAAACTACTCCTCAGATATTGAAGCCTGAGGGTCTCTTCTTATTGCATCATATGCTATAGTTAAGGTGATAGTTCATCCTGGTCACAACATGATTCCACTATTTGTGACAATTTTCCTAGCCTCAGCGGGAGTGATAGTTGTAATTTTAGCTTTGATCTTTTCTTCCTCTTCTTTCTCAGCTTCTTCCTATCGAGAAGGTTCAACACTAGCCTGAGCTAGTTCTTGAGCCTTTCCTTTATCTCTTTACTCCTCTATTAAACCATAAATTCCTGAAATTCCTTGGATTGCACAAAGTTATCATCTGGAAGGAATTCATCACATTCCTTGATCTTGGTCCATCATCATCACTTTCCTTATCATATTGCCACTTGACAATTCTATCAGGAGGAACTTCTGAACTAAAGGTTTCTTCAATATTAGGGGGAGGGAATTTCTCCTCCACCTCCTCATCTCTTGGCACATGTTCTACCATCTGTTCCTCCCTACCATCTTGAACATCCATAGGCTACTCTGGGATATTCATAGATTGTGGTTTTTGTTCTAGGAGAGATTGTGCTTTATCAACAACCTCCTTCACCTTCACCTTAAAATCACTATTTCAATAATCCCTTAGCTTTATGAAAGCTCCAGGTCAAAAGGGATTGCAATTACATCATATGGACTTACATAAAAGGCATTCCTTTTCATGATACTCTCTTCAATGTCCATTATGGATGTCCACTCTTTCTTTCTAGATATGATAGCCTCATCACTTGTCAAGTTTCTCAATACATCATCTTTGTACAAGAATAGATGATGTATCACTAAGAAGTTTTTATCCCTTGTCTTTCCATACAAAACCTTTTACGGATCACAAATCCTAACCTCATCAATAGGAAATCTAAGATTATTTACCATGATCCCAAACTTTTCATACCCTTCATGGGTAGTAACTTTGAAGTAAGAAAAATTGGATTGGGCATTCACCACAGTACCCTTCTTGGGCTTCGTGAACATTTCATATTCCATAACATTAATCTGCAACATGAATTCCATAAAGGCCAATTTTTTGGAGACATATAGGAGTAAACAATGTGGTGCCACCTTAGCCCCATAGGCTCTGATCAGAGTATATTCTGAATGGAGAAACCAATATGCCCAATTATGTGTTGCATTTTATATTGGTATATCTTTTGGGCACATGATACTTCTAATTGCTGGAGAAAGCATGTTAATAGGTCCTACACCAAACACTTCTAGGATACCAAACCTTATAATATTAGCAAACATGAGATAATTGGAATTGGGACAATCCTGATCCTAAATGTGTGTCCATATTTGTACTAGCAAAACATTATTTTCATCATCTCTTAATCTCAATTCAACTTCCTTTTCCAGCCATAATCACCCTCAAATAAGAGCATATGCATTAGTAGATAATAATAAGGCAAATGAAAAGGGAGAACCTCCTTATTTAAATTGAGGAAATCCTAATGCATTTGTTCAGCAACATAGTTGGCATAATCAAAACCAGTGTTCTGATTATGACCTTGTATATCCACCACCATTAAGAATAAGTCAAGGGCTATCCTAACCTCAAAATTTTGAGCCAACACTTGATTTAGGCAGTAGTAAGTGTTCTTGAAATAATCCACAAACTCCTCACATTCAAAAGGCTCAACATCCTTAGGGAGAAATCTCTCCTTGCTCTTTCTACGCCAAACAAGTAGTCTATTTTTGTATGCAAATTTGTTATTCTCATATTCAGCATATAGCTATGCACACTTAAATTTCACTATGTAATTGGGATTTAACCCAAATATCTCCACAATCTTGTCCTTTGTCACTTCAAGGATCACACCATCATTTTCACTCTTGATTTTTCTGTCAATGGGATGATAGTGCCTGGCCAGTTCCATCATCAAGTCCACATCTACAAACTCATTTGGCACCACCAGCTTTCCAAGGTTTAGCCCCTATAAGTAACATGTAGGCTTACTAGAATATTTCCGGTTAAAAACATATCAGAATAGTTGCCATCCACTCTAAAGCTAGGCCAAGTCACTAATTTCACCAGCACTAACAATTAACCCGGTGATCATGACAACTTGACCCATAAGTCTCTTGCCAATTCATGACCCTCCTTCCTTTATATCTCCAGTGGCCTCTTGCATAAACCTTTCCTTTTCTTTCTTCACACTTTTGGACCTAGTAGATGTTGCAGGAGTACTTGGTGTAGGGTTAGATACTATAGGTGGTTTCGGCTTAACCTCAGATGAAACATACTAATTTTTAAGCCTTTTAACCCTTTTTTGTTTTGGTTTCCTCTCAGGTCTAATATTGGATTCGCTAGGCTCTGGTTCACTCATCTTTGCAGTGTAGGAGAACTAGGGTTTATGATTTCTTGCAATCAAAAAGACCCTCCCAAGCACAAAAACTCAAGGCACCACTTAGAATAGAAATATTTTCCAAACTAACCTAGTATTTATCACTAAATTGAGGATATTACAAAAAGACAAGTGCACTATCTCCCTAAATCCCTATCATCTTTTTTAGAATAGTGCAATTTAGTATTTCAACTAGGAGGAGATATACAATTTTCTTGTACCTAGGTGAATGATCGACACATTTGTTGCTGAAATATCCCTCTAGAGCGTTCCACACAATTTCTTCAGCTTTTGGTATTCCTCTCTGCTTCAAAGCAACCCCAGATGTGTGACCAACCTGGTATCTACCTTCTTTATGGTTGAGAGATAGGCATGCTACCATTAATGTTTGATAGTAAGTTCGTGCGAGCGAACTGAAATTTAGTCGTTAACATTCAAACCCTGGCCATTGATCACTCTATTTTAAAACCATATCAATGGTTCTTAATTCACCTCACTACTTTCTTCTTTGCTTTATATGATATTCTTGAGATACTACCACATTTCCTTTTCCTTCAATAATTGTCATTTATCACTAACACATTTCATCCTTTACTAGTTATATTAGCGATGCAAGCATCCAAGTGATGAAATATTAGTCGTTGGATCTATGGCCCATCCTTGATCACGTTCACCTTCCCATTGCGCATCACTGATTCATACTTTGAACTCTGGATCATATCAGCGACAAAAGATAAGGCGAAGAGGTCAGATTAAGACATGTGCACCTACATGAGAATCAATGATACAAAAGACATCACACATAAGATATATTCAAATTAGTGAAAGGAACTTGGACAGATAACCCCATTGCTCATCACTATTTTGACACTTAAGCTTAGGAATAAATCCATGATGAGCGATAAAAGAGAATAGAAAAGTATCAGGGCCATCGCTCATTGCTAATTCTCCTCATACATTTTGCAAACAATTAGCGATTTGCATCACATATCGCTTATACAGAAATTGACGTTCAAAACCAATCCATGATGTGCGAAATACATGAGATACCACATACCACTCACCGCTATTTGAAAACTTACCATTACATAATCATCCACGATGAGCAATGAAGAGAAGAATGAAAGATCGAAGGCCCTCGTTGATTACTAATACAATATTCAAGGCTCAAAAGCCATTAGCGATATGCAAATTTTCAATCACTATAAGGAGAGGCAAGAGCATCGCCCATCGCTATTTCATATTAAGAACTCTCAAAGCTATCTGCGATAAGCGAAGCTAAAACAATAATGCTCCTCACTTATCATTGATTCAAAACATACACTCCAGAAGTAATCTGCGATGAGCGATAAAGAGAGGTGGCCGATGAGACTTAAGTGAACTTTTAAGCATGTTCCCATAAGTTGTTCTAATGAAGGGGACCCTCTAGGATGACATGAGAAAAGGGGCTCAAAATTTCCTAAGTCATTAAATGCAAAAGATGTAAAGGCCAAAAAAGACCCTTATTTCAACCTTTTATATAATATGAAACTTAGACATAGTCATGAGGGAACAATTACTCCACGATTGCCAATGACATAAGATGTTTTAATATGACAGGGAACGGGCAACAAGAGGTCAACGACAAATTAGAACCTTGCAAGCATTTAGAGCTAAGGGTTTCTTAAGGAAGGATAACAAGCTAACACAAAAAAAACCATTCAAGAGTGATGACAAGCAGAACCCTAAACCTTCAGGTACCAACCCAATATTCAAAATGTAACAAGATTTTGAGATGGAACATAAAATTTTTGCAGGTTCCATCAGAGGCAATGGAAGTAGAGAACTTAGATGTATATTACGATGAAACGTATTCCATTCTAATTAATAGTGAACCAAGACCCTTCTCAAACTTTCAGTCAAATGTGAAAGTGAGAATTAGGCAGCGTGAGACTGGTCACCTTGAACTATCTTCTCATCCCCTCAACCATCCTACCCATCATGCCATCTCCGATGGATCCACTGTGGAACCACTAGTCTAAAGCAAAGTTCTAGCTAGGAAATTTGTGGCTTTCAAGGGACACGAAGAGCTTCCTCCTCTGTAGTTCCATGGGCAGCTAAACCATCTCGACACGTGAAACAAGGTCCACAGATACATAAAGAGGGTGATCAACAACATTTCCTGGTACTTCCTCTCGCTAGCTGTTTGGCTGCCATGGAATATAATATCAAGGGCGTGTATAACGCTGGCCACCTCAAGACGTCTACACTCACCCTGTATATAATATCAAGGGCGTGTATGACGCTAGCCACCTCAAGACGTCTACACTCACCCTGTATATAACAACGTCATTCCACTTCCAAATACGAATACTCTCACCACCAATAATTCAGAGAACCGTCCATGGCATCTGCAAGGCCACAATATTTGGATTCTTGGATAAGAAGAGGGAAAAATTCACCCGACAATGGACCCGTGAAACTACAATAATGCGAATTCCCCAGTGCCCAAAACAGGAGTTGTGTTTCCATATTGACGGACAGCCACTGTGTTTAAAGCTGATTTCCTCCATCATTTAGAGGCCCACTTTCATGGGGATGGGAATCATGTTTTCAGAGGGAATAGAAAAGGTGGGAAAGTTGAGCAATGCAACCATGGGATGTCATCTCACCAAGAATAAAATTCACTTTCACCACTGGTCTCTCTGCTTGCGGCACGAGATTTTTGAAGATAATGGTTTTATCAATTATCAAGCTCATCATTCATGTACTGTGTAGAAACTCCTGTAATATTGGACCATAAGAACAATGTAAATTATAGTCATGTTTTATCATTTCGAGAATTATATGCGAGAATGAAAAGTTTGCGTCTAATGTTTCTTTACAAATCCACTGTATCGATGCCAGGGCAGAGGAAAAGTGCTTTGTCAAATGACAGAAAGTAAACCAACTATTTAGAAAGGTAAGATAATGTAAATTGTTAAAAATGAATGTAATATTAATTGGCCCTTGTTTGTCTTTGAAGTTGATGGCTGCAAAGAATTAGTACACTCCCTTTCCATTGCGCATAATAACAGCATGTTAGTGCATGTTAACAGTGTCTTTCTTATAATTATCTTTCAAGATTCTAAAATACGAACTTAAATAATGATTGTACTTTATTACGTTAGTTGCCTGAATACACTTTCTAGTTGTGAAGGGTATTGTGGTTGTATATTGATTTGTTATGGTATTTGTGGAGGGGGAAAGTAAGAATGTGAATGTAAATTGTTGTGTATTGAGAGGGGCAATAAAAACGAAGAGAAATGATGGTTCTTGGGTTATTCTTTAGGTAACAAGTTTAACCTGTTCATAGATAAGGGATATGAGGCTTAGAGCATTTTTCTAAGGGTCAATATAAATGTCTTTCAAACATTTGTTGGTACGTGGATCACTTAAGGAGCAACTCATGATGATTCTATTCATTGTTAAGGGAGACTGAATGGGCTTCATTGTCAAATCTTATTGAGAATTATTAGTGTGTTAGGATTTATTTATCTTGTTTTTAGTGTTGGTGAGCTTTGGGGAGCAAAATCCTCTCAAAGGTGGATATAAGATCCAAACAGTTGGATAAAATTTATTATTTTCTAGTTTTTTATGTAAATTACATTAATCGGTTGAGAAAGTATTCTAGTTGTTGTACAATAAGACTTAGTTTCTATGCAAGGGGATTTAGTTGATGAGAAACCTCTTAGTTGTTATGCAATTATATGTTACAAGCGAAGGCATTGTGTCTTTTGTGAAGGTAGAGGATTATCTCCTCTTGGTTGTATTATGTCTTATTCTTGGTGAGCATCATTAGTTAGGGTAATATTTTTTGAAAAGGGAAAAACAGGTTTTACAGGGACCTGAAACCACAGAGTATAAACAACAAAAGAAAACAAAATAAGTCCAAACAAACAGACGGCTGTCCCAAAAAGGAAACGACAGCACCAAGAGACAACAAGGTCCAAAAAAATGACTGCCCAAAAACCTAGAAACAAACACCACCGCACTACTCCAAGATGTTCAACAACTCCTCAGCCTCCTTTTCAACATCCTTCATATCCTGTAACCCCTACTTGAGGATTTGAGTCGTATGTGACGAAGTCGGGGTATTCCTCTTAGTGTTAGCCCAGGTACGAATCGAAATCCCTTCACTAGCAGATCTGTCGCATCCTTTGTCTGCATCCAAATCCACGACTAGCGAACCCTTTTAATTTTTTTCGAGCTTTTCCACCATAGCATTGATGATAATGGTGTTATGCCTGGCAATTTTGTGATTGTTCGCCATAGTGGCCCTAATATTTTGGCCTATCTTGGACATATTGCACTTGATACTAGTCAATCTTTCCTCCTATGAATGCTGTATTTTTTCTTGGTAAGGGGGTTTCCTATCCTTCATTCTCTTTACAACTACAGCTAATCTTCTGCTCCAAATCCATGACCCTGCTGCTTAGATCTATATTACGGCCTTTCAAATCACAGACTTCCTTCTGGGTCCTCTTGAGAACAGTGAAAAGGCCATCCGTACTTTTTTCTGCCACACTCACAATGTCCTCAGGCTTGAGCTTATTCAGGGTCGAATTAATTTCATCCTAATTAGTGGAGTCAATAGGGGCATTCCCAAATCTTCTAGACGTAGGGGCACTAGGGGCCGACTCCTTACTGACAATAGGTTTATCAGAAAGAATTTCCATGGAATTCCCAGAATACGAGACAAGTTTCATAATAGAGGTACCTTTAAAACCAGAGACCAAACTCGGAGTAGGGTAGCCAGGAGACAACTTGGGATTAAGACAGGATGGCAAGGCAAAATCCGGACTAGGGCACTCATGCAAAGGCTGCAACTTAGGACATGACGGCAGACCAGAATCCTTAAGGGCATTCCGACGAGATAGGGACAGGGGAGCATTGGTATTAGGACCAATAGGGGCACTAGCAGGGGGGGCTGGGGGTCATTTTCCCTACTACTTTTTGTATCCTCATCATCCAATTCACCAATATCAACAATTTTAGGCAAAGCAGGTAAATTTTGATAATGCTCAAATATGAGCCTGATAAGACCAGGGTGAATAATAGCAGTCCTCCTAGGGTTTCTTTCAACTTCATCAAGGCAATTCTTCAAAGAAGAGAATAAGTAAAAAGGCAGAGAGATACGAACCTTGTGGAATATTTTTTTATTGTGGAATATTTTTTTTTGACTTTCTTGTGGTAGTTTATTTGTTCTATTTCAAAGTCTAATCCTTGTATCACATTATTAGGCCATTATATAGATTGATAGTTGTTCAATTTTTGGTTGTTTTAATAATAACATAGGATGTGAAGCCATTCATAATTGGTGATACAACCTTGGTGGCTACATAGGTGACAATTACCATCCAATGTGACTAATCATTTTTAAAATAGAGGGCTATGCCATATGTCAAATCAACTATGTAGTAGAGATATTGAGAGACAGATATGAGGTAGAAATGAGAGGAATAGTAGGTAGAAGTTAACATATAAATTAGAGGCATAGAGTTTTTCTTATCAATGATTAAAAAGAGTTGAGGTAGTATCAAATTCTATTAGTCAATTAGATCAAGAGAATACTCTCATCCTATTATTGGATTTATTCCATGTTAGTATTATTACAAGGGTAGACTAGATTTCTTCTAGGTTGGAGGAAGGTTTGGGAGTTCGTCACTTTTCATTAGGAAACTATAATCTTTTTGGACTTCTTTTAAGGATAGAAATAAACTTTTATGAGATATCATTATTTTGATGGGAAGTTTATTGGCTCTTTTTCATTTTCATTTATGTTTTGGTGATAACTATTCATTTTGACTCAAAGCTTCAGTTCTTGCAAATTTGAAATTGTGTTAAGGTAGTTTGTAAGTCTAATAATTGGTAGTTATCATTACAATTCTTCTGTTTTATCCAACAAGAATTTTAATAACTAGGAATTGTTGACATATATATAACTAGGAGTATTTGCTCAATCATTTTATATTTTTCCATTGAAGGGTTCCTTCAATAATAGCTTATTATGTTATTATTTATGTTTTAGATGTGATATCTATCTTTTGCATTTGGTTGCTTAATTATCTATTTTTATGTTAAAATTTATTATAAATGGAAGGGAAGTAAAGGAGTTTTTAGAAGTATGGGAATTATTACTCTATATGATGATGAACCCAATTTATAGATCACTCACTCATGTTGTGGGGAATTTGGTTTTATATGGTGTTTCATGATTACACTTACCTATATGTGTCTACATAGATATTTGTTGACTTGATTATCATACTATGTCATCTAGTCACTAAGGTCTATTAGTGTGAAAAGAGACATTGTCAAACTAGTTATCTATTAGCCTACTTAGTAGATTCTTATTTACACTACACTTAAGCTCACTTAGAGGACATCTAGAGGTTTGTCTCACCTCATGTGGTTGAGACAACTAGGGATAACTTTAAGAAATGGTGAAGGAGTAAAATCTTGGTGAATCTTTGGCTAAGTGCTATAATTTTCTTGGTGAATCTTTCCATTTTTTTGAAAACATTATTAATTTTCTTGACGAATCTATACACATTATTAAAAAAATTGTAAAATCCTGGCAAATCTTAATGAATAATTGGTAAAAATAATAATCATAGTGGTAAATCCTAGTGAATAATCACTAAAAAGATTAATTACAATGGTGAATCTCTCCTTTAAAATTTTGCATAGTTGGTCGGTGTAGTTCGCCCATATTTTTTTTGTTTTTTGTAATATTGAAGTAGGGGCCCAGGGGCGACAACCACCATCGGGGTCAAGGGGGAAAATCCCCCTTGTGGGGGTCAAGGGGCAATGCCCCCTCGTGGGGTCTGGGGACAGTAGCCCCCACGTGCTCTTGTCATGATACAGGTGGGGTTGAGGGGTAGAGCTCCTCAACACCAAGCATAAATTCACTATCAAAATGCATTGGAGCACACATAGATTAATTATTTTTTTAAAATCTCAATTTAAAAAAAGACTAAATGAAAAGTGAAATTGTTACCAATTATTAGCTTTTTAATCGAATAGTTATAGGTTGATTCCATGACCTATCTGCACATTCCTTTTAAAAGGCTTGTTGAGGCCTAAAATTTGTTTTGGGTCACATGATCAAATCTAATCACGTGGCCCAAAAAAAATTATGGGCCTCAACAAGCCTTTTAAAAGGAACATGCATATAGGTCACAAAATCAACCTGCAACCATCCGATTTGAAAGCTAATCGATGGAAATAAATAAAATCCCTATTCAAGGCTAAAATATCCCTAAAATTAAATGGTAATTTTTTATTAGTGGTGATATTGCCCCAAAATTAATGGTAGTTATATAATATTATTGACAAATATAATTAATATTTTTAACTACAATATAAACTACTGGTGAATCAGTTCCAATGACACATTGTTTACATGGAAAATCAATTCGATTTATTATTTTAAAAAATAATGCATAGGAAAATTAAGCGAGACAAAATTATTATTTTGTAAAAACTTGGTGACTCAGTCACCTTTTTAGCTTGTACTATTCACCATTTATGTGGTCCCAATTTCAATCATTCACCAATTGGCGAAGATTTTCCACTAAAGTTTTCCATGATGAAAAGCATTGGATTCTAGAGATCAATGGATAAAATTGCTTTGGTTTCTTCTACTTTAGAGGAGAGAAACCCTTTACATTCCTTAGGGTAGCTTTATATGGAGGTTGCATATGTGCTCAATGTTGGATACTTTCTAAAAACAAATGTATGTCTATTTATATGAGCAAATATATTTTATCTATTGTGGGTATTGTATATTTAAGTATATTCATATTCATTTAGGTTGAGACCCATTAGAATATTTCAAATTTAGCTATTTCATATGACTATTTAGTTAAGGGTCATAGTGGTATTAGCACACTAATTATTTTAAAAATATTTAGCTTAAGGTCATCACAAGAGAAAACTAAAGATTATTTGAGGGAATTGAGAAGGATAACTATAATATATATTTAAGAAAATTGAGACAAAACATAATTGAAATGATTGTGATGAAAATAGATCATATAATTCATGGTAAGGTATTGACTTTGATCCCTTTATCTAGATGAGACACTATGATAGGAAACTAGAAACTAGGACCTAGCACTAGATTAGTGATAAAGGACCTACAACAAATGAATTTTAATAGTTTTAAAGCCTAAGACTAGGTCACATGGTAGTTATGTTATTCAACACTTCGCTCTCAAACAATTTTTTCTATTATTGAAATTCACCTTAGGGATCTATAGAACCTATTATTCTACACTTGTAGCTAATTGTAAGAAATTAGTGGTGTTGAAAAATAGTTTTTGGACCTTGCTATAAATGAAGGGAAGACCATTGAATTCTTTGATAACAATTAGACCATATAGTTGATGTGTCAAGATTGAAAACACAACAAACATTGAATGCAAAAATTGATGTAATTGATATTAACTTTAGGCAAAAATTTATATTTGTGTCTAAATGTGGATGCAAGATGCTAAAAATTGATGACTATTAAAATGATATAAGATATTATCCTCAAATAAAATTCTTGGGCACATAACTTGGGACCTTTAGCATGCAAACTAATAGGTACTACTTGTATTCCTAGAATTAACTTGGGAAAGTGAATAAAAATTTAAAACCACCCATGAATATTATATAAATGACCTAATCCATTAAAACATAAATCTTCACAAGAGAATCAACATAATAATAAAATAATAAATATAGCATATCTAAAGAATAATAATCTTTAACTAAAATTAACTAATATATCAAAATAAATACATTAAATATATTCATTATTAAAATTATATATTTATAACATTTAAATAACCTGATTGTTTTGTTCTTATCATGCCTTTAGATTTAGACCATTAGTTGATTGTTACTAAGAAGATAATTTGTCAATTGACAACTCCACATTGTTCCTCAAATTTTGTAGTGCCCTTAGATGGGCATCCCCTCTCTCTTCTCCTAGGTCTGAAGATTTGGAAGTCAACTCTTAGTGAATAGTTGTTCAAAAGGAAAAGAGAGGTCTTCCTAAGTTGGTCTCTTAACCAAGTCTAAGAGTGTGAGAATGCGATAGTGCATTAGATTAAATCAAGCATTGTTCAGACTCGATCTCTTTAGTTTCTTTTTTTTAACACTTAATTATTATTATTTTGTATGTTTGTTAACTATTCTTTTTTAACTTAAACATTTCGACTAGCAAAAAACTATTCAAATTATTCATTTTGTTTTGTAATAGATACCGACCTTTTTAGTTTTAATCTAATCAAAACTATTCTTTTTTAATCTTGCATTGTTCCTCACATTGTGTAGTGCCCTTAGATGGGCTCTCTAGAGGGGCATCCCCTCTATGTTCTCCTAGGTCTACAAATTTGGAAGTCAACTCTTAGTGGATAATTGTTCAAAAGAAAAAGAAAGGTCTTCCTAAGTTGGTCTCTCAACCACACACCAAGCCTTAAGAGTGTGAGGATGCAAGAGTGCATTAGATTAAATCAGGCATTGTTTAGATTCGATTTCTTTAGTTACTTTTTGTTTTGAACAACTTAAATATTATTGTTTTGTGTATTTGTTATTTATTATTATTTTCTAACAAAATTTAGACCCTCTCCAAAATCCAACTTAAAACAAAATAATCATAACTTCTTTATCTTCTCTTATAAGATAAATCATGAAACATTCCAGCCTAGAAAGAAAACTCCAATCATTTTACTTTTGAAGCAAGTATTGTGACTATTGTCTATCCAATCCCTATAATGTACTAGTTTTTAAAATGCCCCTTTGACCCTATTTATTAATTAAGATGTTATGTGCCAAAACAACAGCTCACGCTTCATTTCGTACCACACATACTCAGGAAAGCTCCAAGGGTAGGCACGAGTTACTATTTTTCAGTGCCACGTACTAGGAAGGAATATACTGTTCCTGGATCACAATCCTTACCAACTACGCACTCGTGGAAACGACAAAAGCAATAGAGACCGTTGATAAAAGGCTGTCATAGTTGCACACAGTTGGCATGATTCATAAAATATCTGCCACCTGCAACCGCACTACGTGATTTGACAGAGACTTCATGATTGACGCCTGTCAATGCTCAATATCCCCGTCTCAGACACTGACCATTTCCAAACGCGAAAGTTACGCTTTTCAAAAAAAAAACTTCCAACACAAATCATATGCTTGGTTTTCGCAGGCCACGTTTATTCCATAACAGATCATCTGGGCCCTTCTTTAATAATGGAAAACATGCATTATATTATTTTATTCTTTTCATTATGTTCGTCCCACTTGGAGGGAAAAAGTACAAGTTGGTCAATATTATATAGAGTACTTCTAATGTAGATGACGTGTAAGATTATTATTGATGTGAAGGAAATCATGTAGATGAGGTGTAAAATAGTTATTGATGTGAAATAAATAATATTTAAATAAAATTGATTAGGAGTTGTAAATAAAAGCCAGTATTTAATTAAATTTTAACAATTTATTTAATTTATAAAAGTAAATTAAAAAAAATAATTATTAATTTTTAATAAATATTTATAAATATATATTGATTTACTTTTTTATATAAATATATGTTGATTTTTCAGTATATAGAAACTTTTAAAAAGAAAATACTTTATTATAAATTTTTTATTTTTCAATGTAAATAAAAATATTAAAAGTTAAAGTTTTAATATAATTTATTATAATAAAATATTTTAATTAATTTGTATTATATTTTTAACATTATAATTAATGTGGAAAAGTGTTATGATGACATCAAAGGAGTGTCATGTAATTATCAACAATTTATATAAGCGTTCTACGATTTTATGTAGTTATAATTAATAACATAAAACTAAAACATAATTGACATATGTTTAAACAAGTAAAATTATAAAATAACTATCATGAGTGCTAAGTGGACCATTCATTATCATGCGAGATGGATTCTTGTGAATTACTATTCATAAAACATGGGCCAATGAGTTTGACTCAAAAAACTACATGATTGAATCTTGATAACAATTTGACATCTTGTGACAATAGTGGCATGGTGTGATGGTTAAGCTAGTATGTTGTTATTCTTGCCATCAAGGCTCAAAACCTATTAAGGTGTAATCGTTGAGAATTTATATTGGGAATGAGGTCCCTTTTTGTGGCCTCATCTATACATAACTTGAAATAAAAAGTTTAAAAGTTTTACCTCTTTTAATTAAAAAAAGAACAATTTGACACCTTGTAGAAAATACTTCCAACTTATTTATTTAGTAGAAAATCAAACTTTAAAATAAATAAAAATAATTGTGAATAAATAGTATAAAAATTATTTTTTTAAAATTTAAAAATAATTAAAAATTAGCTTTCAAATAAATAAAATAAATCTTAAATAAAATAATTTCAAATAAATAGAACAATTTAAGCTTGATATCTCTTAATATTTTTAAAAATGAATGTACTTAAAATAGTTACATCAATAATATGATTTATATAATTTATAAGAAAAAATATATAAATTTTTGAATAAAAGAATATAGATACTAAAAAGATAATATGAACTTTGACTTACAAAATGATTAATGTTGGCCACTTCGCAATAACATTAGTTATTAAAGTAATTTATAAACACTTTAATGTAAGCGAATTTGTCTACTTTGTCGAGTATGACATCATTTCCTTTAATTTCCCTTTCTAAAAGGACCCTCACGATCTATATAACCTTAATTTCTTCCTGAAATGTTTAAAAATTCACATAACATCACTTTCAATATGATTAAATATAGAAATGCCACTTCAGGATGTTTATATGTTGACAATCATATATATATATATATATATATATATATTTGACGTTTAAATGTTTAATATATATTATTTAATTTCAACTAGTTTATATATAAGAAAAGTTAAATATTAATATAAATATTATAAATATATTTATTTGAAAATTAAGTTGTTTTATTTATTTAATAGTTATTTTATTTTATATTTGTATGCAATTTTTTTTATTATTTTTGAAAAGGTTGTCATTTATTATTTTAATAATTTTTTGTTTGGTTTTTATTTTTAAATATATAGAAATATTAAATTTTTTATCACTATATTAACATATTAATAAAAAATAAATTTATTTGAGTAATATTTAAAAATATATTTTAATAAATTAAAGGATATAGAAAAATAATATTATTAATAAAAATAATTATTTGTAAAATAAAAGATGTATATATTTCACTTTTTTTTTTCGTTATTTTATATTTAGTTTAATTTCTTTTTCTATAAAGATGGTTTATAATTTTTTAGGTATTGAAGTACTAATTTATCCTTTTTTCTATATTTTGCACTTAAAACTAAGTCCATACCGTTTTTTATTATTTTTTTAGTACCTATTATTAATCATTTACCCATCTTGAATACTATATCTCCCACATTGAAATTTTTTGATTCCTATTTAACCCATCCTACCCAACTCGCCTCTAATGTTTAAAAATGAGTATAATGTTTTATAAAAGAGCATTAAGAAAAATAGAAATCATTAGGAAGATGTATCAAACACAAGGAGATACACATTCTAAGTATCTAACCAAAGCATTATGGATACCTAAGAGCTACTAGACTTCCATTGAACCAACCACCTTAACTCACCTCTATCATTGCATATATTATTTCTTCTCAAAGACATAGGAACTCACACCCAGAAATGCCCATTGACTAATATTAATAGAATTTAGAAATTTGATTTAACCATATCCCTTAAACAACCATTAAACACCTCTTTTCTCCAAATTGTATGTTACAAGTTCTACTATAAAACACAACTAAAAAAATCTAAGACAACATGATGTGATACCAAACAAAACCACAAGCTTAGCCTCATATCAAATACAAGTGAGTGAATATTATAATCTCTACCCAAATTTTAACTAGATAGAGTGTTTCATAATCCAAATAAAACAAATTAAAACATCATATTGAGATATAAGAAATTATAATGGATTAGGAAAATATAATATATGTCATTGTATTAAGTTCATTTTTGTCATATATGCCTACTCCAACTTCATAATTTTTCATTCTCGTGCTTTTAGATAAAATGATCATTCACTTTTAACTTCATAATTTTCTGATTGTTTAAAATCTAATACAGGTTATTAGAATGATTGTTAAGTTTATCGTTCGTTATGATTACAAATAGAATAATACATATTAATAGCAAAGTCCTCCAATAATATAGTTTATATTAAAAGTAGAAATAAATACTAATGATTGACGCTTCACACACTAAAATAATTTGGAGGTGGCCCTCGTCATCAAAAAGCGAAAAGAAAATTAGCAGTGCGGATAGTAGTGCGGATTTGATCATTTATGGTGCATGAACATGTTCCTGGTTAGGCCACATCCCATGGCGGATCTCGGAATTCTCCCGACTCTGTCAATACCTTCTGCAAACATGACGGCCATTCCCATAAAGAGGTGGGCCTCCAAATGACAGTGGAATGCCCACACGCCTGGATTGTCAGCTTTAAACCGGAAGGCCGTCCACCCATAAGGAAACAATGGTACCGTGTTACGCAGGGGAGGATTCACCAAGTTGTAGTTTTTGGGATCCTTGTACGGGTCGAAAACGCCCTCTCCATAACCGAGGATCCAAAAATCGTGACCGTGGAGGTGCCATGGATGGATCTCCGAGTTATTGACAGTAAGAGTATTTGCATTTTGCAGAATAACATCTACCACAGAGTTCATTTTGAATACATATACTCCGTTTCCTTCGGTGGCGTTGGGGTTGGGAGGAGGAGCAAAAATGTTGTGATCACGGGGACTGTAGACATCTGGAGGCGAAGCAGTATTGTAGGCGCCATGAAGTTTGTACTTCATTGCAGCCAAATATGGAGTGGGCGGAGGAACCAGAGAAATATTGTTGATCGCCCATTTAAGGAAACCGTTGATTTTGTTCTGCGTGTTGAGTAAGATGAGCTGCCTGTGGGATTGAAGAGGGAGCGGTTCTTCGTGGCCCTTGAGCGCCACAATCTTTCTCGCCAGAGCTTTGCTGTAGGCGAAGTCGTTCCACAGCGGGCTGGCCGGAGGCGGCGAGGTTGGGAGCATTGTGGAAGGATTTGGAAGATAGTTAAAGATGGCTAGACCCGTAGGGGTTTTGGGTTTCCTTCCTCGCACATTGAGAGCTGCCCAGTAGTTGTGGGCAGGATCCTGATTTGCTTTTACCAAAACAGAATAAGATTCGCCAGAATACACATCTAGATTGTCCAGCTCCACTGGTTCTACGTAGTGCCCGTCGGCCTCCACAACGGTCATCTTGTGTCCCTGCCAGTTGTACACACACACAACAGAAATCAGAACCACTTGGAGAACCGGCAGAAGTTTACCGTCGTATATTGTGAGATCATTTTACCTGGATGAGAAAATTGAGGGCGGATAATGAGGCTACGCTCGCAATGCGTAGACGGTATGTGTTGCCGCTCTTCACTGAGAGAATGTGAGGCGTGCATTGTGTGTGGGTGGCGTTGCAGGTGCTGCTACTGTCTGCAGAAACAGAGGAGCAGTTGAACTTTCCTCTTCCCTCTATCAACAGCGACTGAAAACAGATCTTGTCCGTCAATCAACAGAACAGTAAAAAAATATGGCATTAATTGCAGGAGATCTTAGATGGGCATGGTGAAAATGTATACCTGGGGCTCCCCCACCCAGACGAAGGGATTGGAAGAGAGACCTACGGCCTGCTCGTAGGTGCTCGTGTGCCACCAGTCATTTAAAACGATGCTCAACTCGCCGTGGTATGAGAAGGGCTCTTTTCCGGCCGGATCGACTATTACAGATCCATACAAACCGGCCGACCGCTGCAGCCCGTAGTGACCATGATAAAAGTATGTTCCTGGCTGCATGCAACGGCAATGTCGTCATTAATCCAAAAATTCAAAAAACGTGATCCAAATTTCGAAACAGAATATCACAATACCAGCAATAAAGAACACGAAATTTTCACAGTTCATGAGATAGAGCAGAATGTTTTAAGGAAAAGGTCATGTACAATGTATTTTCATTAATTTTTCGGATCAAATTCCATGAATTATCAGGATGAGCAGATAAAAATATATAGAAACTGCAGAGTAAATCTATAAAAACAAGATTTGCCAATACCATCAATCATAAACATGACGTTACAGAGTTCATAAATTCAAATTGTTTGTAAAAAACTATGTACATTTTAGCTGTAGTCAAAATTTCAATCATTTTTCATGTTCTACTATCAATGCTTTGGATCACTGCCTGATCCAGATAAAAATGATTTGAAAAACCTAAATAGTAATTCTATAAAAACATGAGATGCCATAATACCATCAATGCTTACCCTGTCTACAATGAATTTATAAATATAAGTCTCGCCAGTGTTGATGGCACACTGGGACATGGACGGCGTTCCGTCATTCCACGGGCTACCGATCTGCACCCCACACACAGTAACACAGTCAATCGACGGAAATCTGCCTAATCCGCTCAAAACACAGTAATGAATACGCAGAGAAGCAGACAGAACGGAAACTTACCTGGCGAATGCCATGCCAGTGAATGACGACATTTTCCGTTGGCATTTGGTTCTCCACTTCGACCACGACGGTGTCTCCAGCTCGGGCTCTGATAGTGGGACCGGGATACTGCCCATTGATGGAAATAACTGGCAGCTGCATACAGTCAGGTGACCAGTTCTGATAATTGATCTTCCACTTGTGAAAGTGTACTATTCCTTGGCACATGGGTGACATCGACAATGCGGCCATAACGACAAACAGAAACCACGAGGCTCTGTTCAGTCCCATCTCCATCGTTTCACAGTTGGGATTTCTTGCACAGATGAGATGATTTTAGCTTTATTTTGGTTATCTAAAGCAAGTTCTGTATCCTAGCATGGTAGGTAAATATATCTCAACCGGGTTGTTAGCTCCTAGGGCACCCTGTGACTTCTTTTATAGCTTTACACCTATGAGAAGGCCCACCGTCCCGTGCTGGCATATGCAATCCAATGATCAGAAGAAGTCCACTTTAAACGACTTTCAAAACAAGAATACTTGCCTCCTTTGACGTGACATGAATGGATGAGAGCGCATCAGAGTAACATAGATTTATACAGCACCACCTTTTCTCTCACCGCGGAAATGTGTCATTATGGATCCCAATTACCGAAATCACAGAGAAAAAGGTGTGCATATTTTTTATGCTCAGCCAAACTCACAGGTGCAGGGAATGCCATTCCGACTGATCACAAATCTTTGAAAATCTGTGCCGTCTTCCGTCTATTATTCTCCGCCTGAAACCACTCTCGTCAGTAGTGGACGTTTGTCATCTGTGTCCGGTCACCATTTTGTCACTTCTCGCGTGGACTAAATACAAGTTTCAATTCCAAACAAAAACAACAATATTGCCGACGAAAACGGAGGTGACACGCGGAGTGATCACAAATCTTGAAAATCTGTGCCGAACCACTCTCGGCTGAAGTGGACGTTGTCATCTGATTATCATTTTGTTGATTTAATGTCTAATATTTTAACAATATTTGGATCAATAGTGATTCCATAAAATGAAATGTATTCTTTAAATTTAAAAAGCAACAAATCATATGATGTCACATCACCACACTAATAAAACATGATTTAGTACATTGGTCTCACTTTTTTTTTGAGCCGTTCTGAACACCTCGACAAAAGCATGCTGATGTGGCATCATATTTGATGATGTGGCCTTGAAACCTAGTAATAAGCAGGGGACTTGTCAAGTAAGTTGCTGTAAAAAATTGGGAGTGATTTGAAATTTCCACGTAGGATTTGGAGAAACGCAAAGTTAGGATGCTCAACTATTGTGTCCTCTCCCCTACATTGACACAAAACAGAGGTGACAGACAGACTGTTACTATCAACATTTTGGCTTTATTATATTTTTAAAATTTTATATGATCGATAAGATTATTTTTTTATGAAACATAGGAGTTTTAGGTTCAAACTTCTTTGGTATAGAGCTAAAGATCGGAGGTTTTCATTTGATCAAAATCATTTTGAATCACACCGTTATTTTTAATGGTGTTGGAATCTCCCAATCATGAAGATTTGATTTTGGATGATTGAATCTAAATGAACTTACTCATTATCATTCAACTTCACCATTATAATAATCAGTTCAGCTTGCTATATAATTATAGTGTCTGGATAGATGCTGCTCTGAAATGATACGAGTAGGGAATTTGTTAGGCATTTTTAAAGAAAGAGCATCAGTCTTTCTTTATCTTCTCGCCAGCGTTTAGGAATAATCTGTGGTAGCCAGCCGGCCGTGCAGCACAACCCAGTTCTGGTGCCTTGGCATGCATTATAAACATACAGATCCTTTTCTCTCAATGTATGACAACCATTTTTCTTCATGTATACCGTAACATATCAGATATATTATACCGTTATGCAATGGGAGAATCAACCAGCTTCTGTATAAATATTAAAATAGAGTTTAAAGAGTTGGTTTATCCTAATTAATAATTTGTCCCTATCATAAAAAGTTCAGATTATTTATATTAATATAACTTGTTAAATACAGTCGTTGACCACAGCATACCAGAGATACCAGAGTTTTTTATTCAAAGGAAAGTCTAGAATATGTATTTAGATGGAGGGCCAGACTTTATTTAAGTGGGAACCCCACAAATGTATAAAGAATACTTGACCAAAGTGAATTATTGCGGGCCATTTTCTGTTTCATACACCGTTTTATGTGTGGTGTTTATTTCTTTATAAAGTTGGGTTGTATTTGTGACTTGGTGGAGTTCGTTGGGATTCATGACTTCTTGGGAGTGGACGGAAAAAAGTGCCCAATTTGGAGGGGCAGGTTAGAAATGGCAGTACAAGTGTGAGTCCCGAGTATTTGCAAGGTAGGGTGATGTGACTTTTGATCACATAATTCATTAAAAAAATGATGTCGATGATGAACCATGTTAGGGACTTTTTGTTCTAAACAAATTCTCATGGACGACTACTCTCCCATAAGCATTTATTTTGATATATTTTCAAAATCTCGTAAGTTTGCTGAAAGACACTTTATCAAAGATATTAACATTAGTTTGTGGAGAGGGGCCCATAGTAGAGTGGAGTCCTCTAGTGGGTATAGGAGTTGATCGAAATGAGCCTCCTCACTGGACCACTTTATTAATCAATAAGTATTTATTTTATTCTCAAAAAGTAATTAAATTCAAATCAAACAATGTTCAAAATAGTTTTGTTTTATAATTGATTTTTATTTGTCTCAAAAAGGTGGAAGTCATAAAAGAGAAAGTCATAAAAGCCTTACATGTCAAAGAATATCAGATTTGCTTCTAACATAATCCATACACATTCCATGCTGCTAAGATATGCAATGTTCCATATAAGTTTTGCACATACATTTAAACAAAAGACTTTAATACTCCCTCCTACATATGCTAGGTGCAACCATTATAATTTTTTGCAATTAATAAAAGAACTCTTTTGTCTATATAAAACAAGCCTATCTATTGCATCATACAAACACATATGACCCCTCTATTTCAATTTTTCAAAAATAAAATCTTGTTTAAACAAAACACATGGCCAAGTGTACCATCAATTAAACACAAATTCCTAGCTACTGGTCACTTCCTCCTTTAATAATTGCATTTGAAACCTAGAAAAATAAAGGGGGCTCTATCTTTTGGAAGACAAAACAAGGGTTTAGGACCTTTCCACCTATTTCCTTCAAGTTTCACTCAAGAAAACCTTAGAGATCTCAATCCAAGGATGGAATAATGGAAAGAGATCCACAATAAGGTGTCCTAGGGTATGATTTAAGACTAAAAGGAGGTTCACCACCAATCTAGGGCTTGGAAAGACAAGAAATGTAAATGATATGCAAAACTTAAGTAAATGAATTCAAATAAAAACAATAAACTGAAAAAGAATAGAGGTGCACTTGGAAACTGAAGAGGCTTGAAAGAGGATTTGAAATCCTAAAAATAATGATTTTTAATGCACACTAGGACTCATACACCAGCAAGGGCAATTTTGTACCAGTTTAGGGATTCTAACAAAAACTAGAATTTGGAATTAATAACTCAGGATTTGCTGGAAATGTCTGA
This sequence comes from Sequoia sempervirens, assembly GCA_007258455.2. Taxonomy (NCBI): domain Eukaryota; kingdom Viridiplantae; phylum Streptophyta; class Pinopsida; order Cupressales; family Cupressaceae; genus Sequoia; species Sequoia sempervirens. The sequence continues at coordinate 60,924 of VDFB02047649.1, read as the reverse complement.
AATCTGGTATACTAGGACCCATATGTCATACATGGCAATTTAGTCCTAGTATTAGGGTTGATCTAAAGCTTTGATATCCTCTAGTGCTTTGTTGTAGCTTCTCTCCTGCAATATCTCTAAGTTTGAAACACTAAATTGCAACCTATAGGCGACTTTCTGTGATCTTGCAATGTAGATGACAACTTTGACAATTTGACAACTTTTTCTTCAATAGATCTTGAACGTAAGCCACCTAGATCTACAATCACACATTAAAGAGAGGGAAAAATATTGTTTTATTAGTGGATAGGGGTTTTCCTTGGTCAAACCCTATTTTGGTAATCAAACCTTGAAATGAAATCAAATAGAAGAAAGGGATGATGAATGAAAAAATATGCAATGCTACAGCTCACCAAACCCTTGAACAAAAGGTTGTAATCTTATAAGTAATGGCTAGCATGAATGTGGATCTTGAATCTTGCTTGAATGATATGGATCTTGACTTGAATTCCCACTTGAATCATAAAACCCTAAATCACAAATATTAGCTCTGAAAAAAAAACATGATGCATGATGACTTTGAAATGATGCTTGATACTTGAGTAGTGCTCCAAAATGCTTGATAATCACTCTTGAATGCTCTTGAATGCTAGAATGCTTGAATGTTTAGATCACACTTGCTCATGAAAATTGCTCGGAGAAAATATGTGAAATAACTTTATTTATACTTGTTTATGCCAAATTTCCTAAAATTACAACACTACAAGCTGACATCAGATTTAGGAAAATAAAATCATACCAAGAATTAAATTCAAAATTAGGTCCAAGTTAAGTAGGACTCATACGCCAGTTGTGATGTATGAGTCCTAGTAAGCTAGGCTTGGGACAAAAATTTCAAGAAATGCTTAGTTTAATGCCAAATTTAGGACCAGGTCCTGAAACTTAGGTAGGACCCATATACCCAAGGTGGCGTATGAGTCCCAAATCACTAAATTTGGTCCATAAAATCCAAAAACATTAAATTATGATTGGTCATTTGATATGTGAAAGTGTATCAAAATTGTTTGAGGAAATTCTAATATGGCATTGACACCCAAATTTTATTATATTTAGCTCGAGCACATTATGAAGCAAAATAGTGGCAAGATTGTAAAATAACATTATTAAGAGCAGTAGAACATTATGAAGAGTAGTAGATTGTAATGAGCATTTCAAATTTGTGTTTAATGTAATGAGGGTTTCAAATTACCTATGAATTCATTGCAAAGGGTGTCCCCAAATTTGATTTCACTACAGAGGTGCTCAGCGAATTCAAATTCATTGCAAAAAAATCTAAATTCCTTCCCCTTTACTTCCTTTTCAGAAGTCTCCAGGTCCTCTCTAAATACTTATCGCCCATGCAAGTAGCTGCTATAACTGATCAAAACACCTCATGCGGCCAATGAATGAAGTGAGGTCTGCAATGAATGAATGAATCGAGGTCAAGCGAGATGAATGAATCTGCAATGAATGTGAATAATCTCACTAATACATCGCACTCATGAATACATCGTGCCAATAATTGGCCTGATTGTTTTTTAAATTTTTTTGTCTACTTTAGATTTGATGACTAACTATTTAGTAATTTTTATTTCTATGACTAAATAATTTTTTAGTCAACGACCAAATTAGTTATTTATTTACTCATTTATAGTTGAGTTGTAAAAAATTAGTAGAATTTAGTCATTTTTAGTTGTTGTGACTAAAATTTTTAGTCACCTAGTCATTTATTTTCCAAGTTTTATTAGTGTATCTTTAATCTAAACCTACAAATCACACACTAAAGAGAGGGGAAATTTTTTTTTTGTTAGTGGAAAGCAGTTTTCCTTGTTTAAACCTTGTTTTGGTAATCAAACCTTGAAATAGAATGAAATAGGAATGGAGAATGATGAATGAAAAAAATGTAATATTGCAACTCACCAAACCCTATCAGTAAGAGGCTGCAAACATGTATTAGATGGCTTCAATGGATGTAGATCTTGAATCTTTCTTGAATAGGATAGATCTTGAATGAAATGCTAGCTTGAATCATAAAACTCTACATCACAATTGCTAGCTCAAAAATAAACATGATGTATGAAGACTTTGACATGATGCTTGATGCTTGAAGAATTCTCTAAAATGCTTGATAATCTGCTCTTGAACACTCTTGAGTACTCTTGTAAATTCTTGAATGCTCTTGTGAACTCAAATTTTCTATATGCATGAATACTTGAATGCTTGGGATGAAAATGAGTGAAAGAAACTTGCATAATTTATACTTAATTATGCAAGAATTCCCAAAATTACAACACTACAAGCCAACATAAGATCTAGGAGGATAAAATCCTGCCAAGAATTTGAATAAATTTTAATTTTGGGTTACACAGGACTCATTCACCCAAGGTGGCGAATGAGTCCCATTAGGTATAATTTATGGGACCATTTTTAAAAATTCTTAGAAAGGTGTGAAAGCGGGTTCAGGACCTAAAAACCTAGGTGGGAATCATATTCCCAAGGTGGCAAATGAGTCCCAGATCACTAAATCTGGGCCATACAACTTGAAAACACTTGAATTATGATTTGATGTTGATTTTTGTAAGGATTATCTTTGAAAAGATGCATTAAATGGGGCTTGTGGATGTAAGATTAGGCCAATTAAAGCATAAAGAAGCCCAATTATTAATGAAAACCCTAGAAAAGTGTGAAAGTGTGTTACAACACTTTACAACACTCTAAATAAGGCATGATTAAGGTTAAAAAGAGATTTATTAGGTTCAATTAATTAATAAAACTTCAAAAATTTGTGAAAGTGTGTTACAAAAATTCACAACACTTTAGTAATGTACCATTTTAAGTTCATTAGTTCACAAGGGCCCAAGACCTAATGTGAATGTGTAAGACACATTATAACACTAAATCAAGGCATCATTAAGCCTAGTTAACCAGGAGGGCCCAAACAAGCAAGAAAAAGGGATATTTAATCCATTGCCACAATAATCATGATGATATTAAGAAACCTATTGTGATACAATCAAATAATGAAGAAGAAGAAAAATATGAAGAAAAAAAAGATGATCATAATGAACTTACCCTAATATTTTATAAATCAATGAATTTAAATGGGAGAAGCCATGATGATCCTCTTTATGGGAGTGACTCACCATACGTTTAATCCAATGATACTCATTATACCACACTTTTTGTAGTCCCTTTGGTGTATTGTATGCCTTACATTTATTATGAGAAAGATTGGGATGTGGATGATTTTATTTAGATCATATCACGTGTGTGGTACCTCTGTGTTATATATATATATATTATTTCACATGATGTGATCTCCCATGTTGTGCTTCTTGGTGTGTCTTTATTTTTGTTAGATTTCCTTGGATGACCCTTATTGTTCTTGTGCTCACAAGGATACAAAGGAAACAAATCTATAATAATATTCATCTATTTTTATTTCCGCTCTTATTTATTTCATTAACATTGTTGTTGTATTGTGTTTCCCTTTTGGGGATGATGCAAAGCACTAAGAAAATTAGGTCTATTCAATGTTGACTTAGAAATCTTGTTGTTTTGTTTTTATCTGCCATTCCTTTATTTTGTTCATAGTTTCATGAGTATCTAGAGAATGATGTCAATTCCAAGTATAATCACATTATATATTATTTATGGTCTATATTGTGTTGCATATACGGTTACCATTGCAATAAAAGATCAACCTATTAAAGCCCAATACAACCACTAAAGTTAATGAATCCATAGGAGGTGGTTAGGCCATGTCACAAACCCAAGCATTGCGCTACACAAAAAAGGAGGCCAAGGGCACACACCTTACAATAATCCCCCCAATGCAAGTGAGAGGTTCAAACCTATGACCTAGGCTCTGATACCAATTGTTTCATAGATGGTTTCCATTGCACCAAAAGATTGACTTGTTAATGCCTAATATAGTTTCTAGAGTTAAAAAATCCACAAGAGGAAGTTAAGCCATGTCATGAACCCCAACACTATGTTGCATAGCACAAGGAGACCAAGGGAACACACCTTACAACATACTGAACTCAGATCTATGGATACCTTATGTGTTATCTATTATTTTGTTATGTAGATTTTTCTTGGGGACAACCCTTGTCAGGATTTATCTTCATAGGGAAAATATCATTGGTAGAGGGATTTCCAATAATCTCTCATGGACTTTTCATGTTTCATATATATTGTTTTCACTCTACCTTAAATGTAATTTCTCATAGTTGGTGTTGGAGCATCAAAAATTGTCACCCTAGACAATTTCATGGGTATGTGCAGGATCACCATGGAAAAAATAGGCCCTTAAATAGCAAAAAATTTAGAAAAATCAAAGTTAGACAACTTGATGTAAAAATTTGAATAACTTATCTATATTATTTAAAAAATGTGTAAGAATAGAATTTGCAGCAAATTGAATGTAGTTTCTAAACTACTAGGTATATTTAAAAAAAAAAACTATTTGGTGAAAATTTGAAATTTCAATGCAATGGTACTTAAATTTCAGGGAAAAAATAAGAAGTAGGTGTCTGTCTAACCACCCTAACCACAATAAAATGATAATATTTTTTTATGATATTTTAAGTATAAGTAGAGGACTCATGCCCCGATGTGATGCATATTTTTTTGTAATTTTTTTCCAAGTAAATAATTAATTATGATTTTTTTATTACAACTTTTTAAAAAATATAAAAACTCGTATGTCTGACCACCTTAACTTGGTCAAAACTTCATGGAATTCAATTTTTCTTTTTTAAATCCTATAGTATGCAAAGAATAGAATGTGATGCATGCTTTGGATTCAAAAAATTTCATACCATTTGAAAGCTATAGATGTTTTTTAATCAACCTATCAATTAGGACTTTAGTCGTAATTTGGATAGAAAATGAATAATAATTACTTATTAAATTCAAAGTAAAGCATAATTTATATCAAAGGAAATCTGAGAATCTCCTCTAAAAACCCTTTTTGTTTTATCAATTTTGGGTTAAAAAATAGTCATCAGCCACATACCCATCATATTGCCACACTTTGGCCCATCATGATCCTACACATACCCTCACACTAGGTTAAATTTCTTCCCCTTATGTGCTTGGATGCAACTATGGATTAGTTACCCATTTTATAAATATTCTTGAAAAATCAGACCTATAAAATCACATTATGAATTTAATATTTTCCCCCCAACACTTTTAGACCCCAAAAAAGGTGGATCTAGTCTAGGGTGCACTGTTCCCTAGACCACCTAATTTGGACCTAAATTTAAATATGTCAATGTTAGTAATTTATTATTTAAAGTTATAATTTCATTTATTGGCCATCCAAATTTAGTTTTTAGGAAATTAAAATAATTACATAAAAATACAAGTCATTTTTACTATTTCAATGAGAAGGAGAGCTAGAAAACCTATTAAGCAAATTAAAAATCCTAAAACCAATCAAGGGTATTCAAGGGAAACATTGACATTATTACAACACTTACATCAATAAAGTTCAAGTTTGTGAGAAATCAAGATGGAGGAAGCAATTATGTTAAATGATCTATTATGACCAATCATGCCAAATGATGAAGATGTATTGAGTTATCTTCTACATGCTAGTGCCAACAATCTATTGTGTATCTAAGCTAACATTTTGGAATTCAATCAAAAAATCAAGGAAACCATTAATCAAATTGTGTGTGGCATCTCTTCTTCACATCAAGGTAACATTATCATTTGTCATTTATCAATTTTAATCAATTATTGTTGTTTGGCCTCTACCCAACCTAGGGTATGCCCTCTTGATCATCATCAATCATTGTACATGGAGGTAGAAATACCAACATGGGGCTTGACTTAGGAAAGCCCCTATACAACACAACCTTTTCCCCCATTTTCATGTATAAAGGTCAGATTTAGAGGTTGCATATTTAGCTAATAGACTCCCAAAATAGAGTACAAACCTTAATCCACATCTCATAACTTTTAGATTTGTGTCATAGAAAAATGGCCCCTTGTCATTTTCATGGCCTTTTAGGTCTTGTTTCATGATGTTTGATCTATTTTGCTCTGATTTTATATTGTAATATGACTTGAACATGCATATTTAGTTACTAAAATTCAAATAATGGCATCTTGTGAAGGTGTTGTGAAGTGTTGTAAAACATTTCTACACTCTTCTAGAATATATTAATTACAATTCACCTAAAAACCACCTTTTCATCATTAATCAAGTCCTATTTTGAAGTGTTGTAAAGTCTTGTAACAAGATTTCATGCTTTCCTAGGCACAACTCTACTATTTATCCCTTTCTTATGTTTTATTTGACCCTTTCATGCCCTCATAAGGCTTAATTAAGTGTATTTTTGAATGTAAACCCAACAAACAACATTAAATAAAATATAATTCCTGACACCCATTTTTAGGTCCTAGGTGGGACCCATTCGCCATGGGTGGAGAAAGATTCCCCCTTGGCTCCAAATTCAAAATATTTCAAAATTCCTTTCGGGTTTTTATTCAAAATCACTTGATGTCGGCCTATGATGAGGTATGAATGGGTTACTAAGGCACAAGATTGTATAAATAAGTGTTTTTACATTAGGTTTCTAACCCCCATTCATTCAAGCAGTCATTCACACATCATCCCAAGTATTCAAGCATCTTACAAGATCTTATCAAGCGCTTTTCAAGCATTTTGGAGCATCCATTGACATTACTTCAGATTATTATCTTCAAGAGTTTGGTAACTTGATAGCATTTGCATGTTGTTAGTTTATCATTCTCTTGCATTTCATTATTTCATTAAGGGTTTGATTACCAAAGTGGGGTTTGACCAAGGTAAACCCCTATTTGCTAATCCTCAACCATTTTTCCCCTCTTTCACGTGTGTTTGTAGACCTTTGTATGTAGATTTAACAAGCATTTAGGTGATTGAAGATTGGTCAACAAGTCAACTAGGTGCTTCAAGTCAAATCAACTCTATTTCAAGCTTGGAGAAGGTTTTTTATCCATTTCCTGCAGAATTGACTTCGACAACCTGACAAGCAGACATTTCCAGATCTTGTGTTGCAAAGTTGTCTCTTGATTTCTTAGAATTTTGGGAGAGGACTGATTCACCACTAGTGGTGAATGAGTCCCACCTTAAGACTGAAAATCTAGATTTTGTCATATTTCAGATCCCGACAGTCAAAAACTTGATCCTCGACAGATTTCACCAATAGTAGGACTAATTCGCCACCCTAGGTGAATGAGTCCCACTATTGATTTTTAATTATCTCAAGAAACATTCTAGAGATTTTAGATTCCTCAAATCTTGCCCAGGTGCACTCTGTTTCATTCCATTTCTTTCTGTTTTGCATTTATTCATCTTATAGTTCATTGTTTGTATATCAGAGTGTGTTTTCCAACATAGTTTAAATCTTAGTTTTGCATTCATAATCATTCATTTAAATCATTTAATTGCATTTAGTTTACTTCATTTAGCTTAGATAACATCATACATAACACAATTTGAATGAAACCCTTAGCATTTTTAGTCCTACGTCTCTCCTTTTAGGAGAAAAACCCTAGAAGAGCTAGAAAGGTGCAAGGTGCCAAAAATCTATGGTTCATTTTGGTGAACTTGCATTTTGAACACTTTGCATTTTTGATTTCATTCACAGATTGCATCCTAGATTACATTTGCATTAACATTCAATTAGGATATTATTTTTTTTTGCATTCTAGGACTTCTCATATTGCATTAGTGAACACTTTGTTTAGATTTCATTTTTGCATTGAATATCATCAAAAAAACTAAAAATATGTATTTTGCATTCTTAATTGTGTTTTGTAGAGCATTAGAATCATTTCCAAATTTATGAAAAACACAAAAAAAAAAATCATATTTGGACTCATTTGCCACTAGGCAAATTAGTCCCTCTGCGCTTTTTAAACAACATTTCTAGCATTTTTCTGACATTTTCCTGCATTTCTATTTTTTGTGGTTACTTCTCTATTATAGTTAGCAACATTTTTGTTATTTTCTTTTAGAATTCCTAGATTACTTTCATTTTCATTCACCCTATCTTTTGTGGTACTTGTATGAGTGTTTGGTTCCCCATTGATAATACTTTAGTGAGACAAAGTTCTAGACTCATGGCCTCCCACGATAGCACTTTCGTTGTGGACCTTGGGATATCAAGAGCTCCTACTCTTAGTATGGACAATGGTGCATTAGGCATTGACAATACCACTTCTATTCCTTCACCTCTCCATCCAATGAATTTTGATACCCAAAACAACTCCCTCCCACAAGAAAAGAATTAATATTCATGAGGATTTTTCACATTTACAACAAGACTTGTCACTTGAAAACATTTCCACCACTATCATATCCTCCATTGAAAACCGTCATCATTTGATTATAAGTAATGATGGCTTGCAAGTTATGAAGAATATTTCTGAGATTTACAATAAACATGCCTCTTCTAATACCCAGTCTATAAACATTCCTGTAAGCCAAGGAGGAACTCAAGTTCCTCCCCCTTCAACCATAGCATCCATACCAACTTATACCAATCTGCAAGTCACCACAAATATGCACCAGGTTAATTATGCAACTACTTCTTTCCCAATTCCAAAGTCTATCATTCCTAGTTCTCTTGTGGCATTGCAAGTCCCTTCCACCACCTTCAACCCCCTTATTATTCCTTTCATTTCCCCTCACATCACATACACTCCATCACCATTTTCCCTTCCACCTCAAACCACTTTCCCCAACCTTGTTCTTACACAACTCCTTAACACAGTTTCTTCCATGCAACACCAAATTTCCACCATTAGCCAAGGTCAAATCACTCCACATCATGTCCGTAGCAGCCCCTTATCCTTATAAATATGATGTACCTCGATGCCACAAGGGATAGAAATGCCTCAGTTTGAGAAATATGAAGGTAAAGGAGACCCTATCAACCATGTTAATGCTTATACAACTTTATGTAGTGATTTTTTCCTTGATGAGAAACTTTTAGCCAAACTTTTTCTAAGGACCTTGAAAGATACTGCATTAGAGTTGTTTTCAAACTTACCTAATCATTCCATCTATTCCTTCAATGAATTGGTGGATGCCTTCATAAGTTAATTTCAAGTTCACATGACACCTAAAATGACAATGGCTGACCTCATGAGATGTAGATAAAACATAGATGAAAAAATAACTGATTTTATCTCACGATACCAATCCTTTTATGCTCAAATTGATGTCAAGATTCATGATGTACATCTATAGAAGATGTTTGTCGAAAACTTGCACACAAACCTTCAAGATAAACTAAATATGATGAAATTCCCTTCATTTATGCATTTATGTACCACCTTGTGTGAATATCATAATTTAGTTTCAAGTCGTGATTCAAAATCCACTTCTAACCAAGCTAAAAAGCCTGAACACAACAATCAAAACAACACACAAAAATTTTGCAAACCAAATAGAGGCATTTTACAGTTCAATCTGCCTCCTTAACCAGAACCAGAACCACCAAGCCAACCAATTCCAAATCAAGTGGAAAATTTTAAAGCAACAGTGCCTTATACCTATGGTGACCCGAAGAGACAATTTACTACCTTACCCAATACCTTCTCCATAACACAATGAACCAATTACTCCAACACATGCTCACTTTTCCACTCGTTAAACCACTTGATCCCAACCAACCATTACCAACCAATTTCAAACCTAATGCTTATTGTCATTTTCATCACCAAAATGGACATGACACTGAACACTGTAAGGATCTAAAACATCTAGTTCAAGACCTCTATGATTCAAGCCATTTGTCCATTGTGGGTGTTAATGATCAAGGTAATAAGTTCATTGCACCCCCTAACCAGAATTTAGAAATTTTCACCAACCCCATGCCTAAACACAATATTTCCTTTGTCAAGGCTAGTAAAACTTCAAATGCTAATGTAATGAATGTTGATACAAATAGTGAACAACATGATATAACTCCAACTGTTACCGAAGTTAATCCTATGGATAAACTTTTAGCTGCGATAGATGTTATCCCTCATAAGGGCCAAAACAATAAATCTCTTGATATCACTTTTAAGCTTCTTGATTGTCCTCTTTACATAGCTGGCAGAATCTATGATAAGCCCACTAATGGCATATTAATAGATCTCACTTGTGGTGAGAATGTGATCACAAAGGATTTTCTAGTATTACATGAGCTATATCAAGATGATTATAATAAACTAACTGCCTGGATTAAGACACATACTAGTTTTGCATGCCCTATGATCAGATCGATTGTACTCCCCTTACAGATAGAACCTAAAACTTTAGATGTAACATTTTCAATTATTCCACAATTCAACCAATTTCATTTGTGGCTAGGCCACCCTTGGCTTCGCTCAATGAAAGCAATCCCATTAGTGGTTCACAAGTGTTTGAAGTTTCCACATGGAAATGAAATATGTACTGTACACCATAATGGCTTTAATCCCCTATCCTCTAAAGGTAATTTTTCCTTATAACCCTTTTGGCCTGAACCTATGGAACCCATCACACCTCAAAAGGACTTCTTTTTCATAACCTATTAAAACTTAAAATCCAAATGCATAGTTGAATTGTCTCTTCGTAACACGTCCCCATGCATTTCCACACCTCCTATCATAGATGAAACCATGCTTCAACCTAATTATGACACCAAAAAAACTATACAAACTCATGACCAACCACCCTTAGACACTTCCCCCCCATTGTTTAAATGACCAAGGGAAAATGAAACAATTCTTGTCATGCCTCCTCACATTAAACAAGTATATAAAGCCAAAGAGAAAGTGGTTGACCCGTCTTCTTCGATTTCTTTTGTTCTTCCCTCTTTAGAAGTAGAAGAACCTATGATGAATCAATCTACTCTTACACATCAACAACTCCAAAACAAAATTAAACAAAACCGCGGTGCTAGGGAACGTAGGCATCATCATCTTCTCCTTGCTCGTCAGTCATGCATAGAAGAAAATAAAGAAAACCAACCTCTACCTTTGACAAAAATAATAGTTGACCACCCTCCTTCTCTTGAGCCACCACAAGATAGTCCAATGCAACCTTCACAACAAAATGAACCAATCCAACAACCACAACTTTTGATACATTCTTCCTTGGAAATCACCCTTCATCCTCCTATTGTCATCAATTTTGATGACAATGACAATGCAGATAATTCCAAAATAGATGAAGAAGTACACAATGATCTGAACTCTTTATTTTCATCTATAATGAGCTTAAAAGATAAATCCTCTACACCAAGTGAAGAACGTGGTATGACTCCTAGTTTGGCACTTACAATTCTTCCTTTGGATAGTCAACCACCCTCTCATTACACTGAACATGATTGGGAGGTGGATGAATTGTTAGATGGTTGACTCGCATTTTCCTAGCTAGCCTTTTTGCATTTATCTTTTTATTTCCTTTCCCTTTCTTGTGTGTATCGTGTTCCCCTGTAACGTGCATTTGATGTTCTCTCTTGTTGTACACTTCCTCTATTTTTATCTCTATTCTTCTATATGTCATGCATCTTCACTTTTTTGTTTTCATTTTGTGTTTTCCTTTTGGGGATGACACAAAGCATAGAGACGCCCTATGCCTCTTCCATGTTGACCTAAAAGGTCCTTGTCTTTTTCTCTTTTTGTTTTGTGTTTTCCTTTTGGGGATGATACAAATCATTGAGACCAAAATGTCTCTTTCATGTTGACCCAAAATCTTTTTCATTTTCTTTCGCCTTTTTGTTTTCTTTCTTTTCGCTTATGTTTTCCTTTTGGGGATGATGCAAAACATTGAGACCGCAATGTATCTTCCATGTTGACCCAAAATGGACTTTCTTTTTATTTTGTTTTCACTCTCTTTTTGTCATTCTTCTAGTTCTATGTGCTTTGGGGAATGATGACAGTTTCAAGCTCTTTCATCAAAACATTGTAGCAACGAACATACTGACCTTAAATCCATATATCCCTTATGTGTTTGGTGTGTTCTAGGGGGAAACTCCCTTTCTTTATTTTTCATTTTCCTTGACATGACGCAGCCTAACTTCAAAACATATGACTTGACATTGGGATTTCCAAGTTGGCTCTCATGTCTTGTTTTCCTTTTGCATTTTCTTCCCTTTGCTACTTTAAAGTAATTTCTCATAGAACGGTGTGTAGCAATTCCTTTAAATTGGGGAGCATATAATACCATAATTCATTTGCATTCTTGGTTCCTAGTGTATCCTTGTCATTTATATGACGTGTTCATCATTTTGTGGATGACATTGGGTGTGATATCCATAAATGTGATCTATCTTAGCATATTACATTCCTCTTGGTGGCCTGATGTGATGCACTGCATCCCCTAAGTTGTGATTATACTATTCTTTGATTGGTCCTCTCTTGGAGACACTAGACACAATGTTCCCTAAGTGACCGACCTTGTATAAACTTAACAAGACTCCTTTGAACATCTTTTACATTTTTACATTTTTGCATTTTATATTTTTCATTTTTGCCACCTTACATAACACAACTTGCATGCCTGTGGTACCTTGCTTTTTGTTCATGAGTTCTAAGTATACAGAACTTTGCTTGTATCATGGAGCACAAACTAACATTTTTCCTTGTGGCACCTTGTTAAAATTATCAAGAGGTATAACTTTGATATGGTTGAGCGGGAAGCCCACCAAGCAGCATGAATTTTCCCCATAGCCACCTTTGTGTGTGTGAGTGCATACCAACTAGCATATGTATCTTACCTTTTGGGATTTCTCACCCCTCAGACAACCAGAAGTTTCGTGGCCCCAAAGTGAGTATATTTGGGCCTTCTCACCTGGAAAATTGCCATGAGTTATGTCACTCCAGAGTGAGTATACATTCTCAATCAACCTAGATCTAACTACACAACCAGTTGGGACGACAATTGAAGCTTCATTTGATTCTCAACAGTTGTGTGTTCCTTTGTTATTATGATTAGTTTGCCATGGGATCTTCATCCGGGGGCTTGATCATCCCTCTTGATTGTTGTTATTCCATCTTGCTAATGTAAAGTGCATTTGAAGACCCTCCTCATGTTGAGAATTTTGTGGAATTTTGAAAGTTCATCCTCTCACTAAAATTATGGGGGCTAAATTGTGCCATAGAAAAATAGTACGCCTTGTTATTTTCATGGCCTTTTAGGTTTTGTTTCATGATGTTTGATCTTTTTTTTTTCCTGATTTTATATTGTAACAAGGCTTGAACATGCATATTTAGGTACTAAAATTCAAATAATGATGTCTTGTGAAGGTGTTGTAAAACATTTCTACACTCTTCTATACTCTCTTCATTAAAATTCACCTCAAAACCACCTTTTCATCATTGATCAAGTCCTATTTTGAAGTGTTCTAAAGTCTTGTAACAAGATTTCAGGCTTTCCTAGGCACAACTCCACTATTTATCCCTTTCTTATGTTTTATTTGATCTTTTTATGCCCTCATAAGGCTTAATTAAGTGTATTTTTTAATGTAATCCCAACATCCAACATTAAATACAAGATAATTCCCAACACCCATTTTTAGGTTCTAGGTGGGACCCATTTGCCATGGGTGGCGAATGAGTCCCCCTTGTCTCCAAATTCAAAATATTTCAAAATTCCTTTTGGTTTTTTATTCAAAATCACTTGATTTTGGCCTGTGATGAGGTATGAATAGGTTACTAAGGTACAAGATTGTATAAATAAGCATTTTTACATCCTTTCTAACCCCTATTCATTCAAGCATTCATTCACACATCATCTCAAGCATTCAAGTATCTTGTAATATCTTATCAACACTTTTCAAGCATTTTGGAGCATCCATTGACATTACTTTAGATTATCATCTTCAAGGGTTTGCTAAGTTGATAGCATTTGCATGTTGTTAGTTTATCATTCTGTTGCATTTCATTATTTCATTAGGGGTTTGATTACCAAAGTGGGGTTTTACCAAGGAAAACCCCTATTTTCTAACCCTCAACCATTTTCCCCCTCTTGCATGTGTGTTTGCAAGCCTTTGGATGCAGATTTAAAAAGAATTTAGGTAATTGTAGATTGGTCAACAAGTCAACTAGGTGCTTCAAGTCAAACTAACTCTATTTCAAGCTTGGAGAAGGTTTTATGTCCATTTCTTGAAGAATTGACTTTGGCAACCCGATAAGCAGACATTTCCAAATTTGGTGTTGCAGAGTTGTCTCCTGATTTCTCAGAATTTTAGGAGAGGATTGATTTTCCACCAAAGGTAAATGATTCCCACCTTAATACTAAAAATCTAGATTTTTCAGATTTCAAATCTCGATAGTCGAAAACTTGATCCCTGATAGATTTCACCAGTAGTAGGACTAATTCGCCGCCCTGGGTGAATGAGTTCCACTGTTTATTTTTAAGAATATTAGGCAACATTCTACAGATTCCAGATTCCACAAATCTTGCTCAGATGCACTCTATTTCATTCCATTTCTTTATGTTTTGCATTTATTCATCTTCTAGTTCATTGTTTGCGTATCACAGTGTGTTTTCCATCATAGTTTAAATCTTAGTTTTGCATTCATAATCATTCATTTAAATCACTTAATTGAATTTATTTTACTTCATTTAGCTTAGATAACATCATACATAACATAATTTGAATGAAACCCTTAGCATTTTTTGCCCTACCTCTCTCCTTTTAGGTGAAAAACCCTAGAAAAGCCAAAAAGGTGAAAGGTGCCAAAAATCTAGAGTTCAAGATTAAAAAAAGGGAGTCTTTTCTAGGGTGTAGGGAACCATGGACTAGATAATTCAAGCTCAAATTTTCATCGCATATTCCTCTTTGTGTCTCAATCTCATATTTGAAGTTGTTTTGTAACTTTCTATTTTTGTCTTTGGAATAAATTATATTTTAAAATTCAGTGTTATATTTCAAATAGGCTTATCAAATCATATATCAAATTATCATCCTCATAACAAAAAATCACAACATAAACACTAGGGGATTCGATCTCCATTGTGTCAGCAAGCTAATCATCAAACCCTAGTCAATTTATGTTTAATGTTGAGTCAAGTGAAAATGAGATAATCTTAGTTATCCTAATTGGATCTAGGATCACTTTTCCTACTCAATAGGTGTTAGCAGTTACTTTAATGTGGGGAAAAATTCCATTATGTGCTTCACTTTTTTTCCACACATTGGACTTGGTGATGCTCTTTTTTGATATATCAATCAATTTTCTAGTGCCTTATCAAAATTATTAGGATTATAATTTTGGGTATGGTTGACATGGGATCACATGTAGTGAATATCGAACTTCACTAGCCCTTGTGTATTTCTAATTTTCCACCTTTGTATAAAATAACCTAGTGAATATTGGACTTCACTATCATGTGTTGTTTCTTATCAAAGTTCAACTAGTGAGTATCAAACTTCACTAGCTTGTGATTCATTGGTTCATGGTTCACCTAGAAAATATTGGAATTTGTTAGCTTGTGACTTGTGAATGCCTTGGGTATGGATCCTAGTAATATTTCTATGAAGCTTATGAGTCCGTGATTGTCATACCCCCTTCAACATGTTTCCATTTTGTTTTCATTATATTTACACTATGTTTGAATTGTTTTAAGTTTTCATTATGTGATGTTGTGTGTCTTTATTATGTATTATTTGTGTTTTCCATGTTACATTACACTTTATATGTGTGTCCCTTTTTCCTTATATTATTTTTCCATAGGATCTTGAATCTAGGGGCTAGTGCATCCCCTTGATTCAATGTCATCTTATCTATTCAATGCTTGGATAATTGAACCTTTCTTATATTTTCCATACTTTAGTATGAGTCTTAATGTAAGTTCATACTCTCACTAAAGTGGGGGCTAAATGTAGCATAAAAAAATTTCACCCATGAAAATTTCACACTAGGTTTAGTTCCCCCTATGTGCTTCCAGACCTAATTATTCTTTTAATTACTCATTTTATAAACATATTTGGAAAATAAAACAATGAAAATTAAATTATCATTTAATATTTTATCTTGACACTTTAGGCCTCAAAAAGGATGGTTTTTGTCTATGGAACCCCATGCCCTAGACCAACCCATTTTGGCTCCATTTTAGATATGTCTATGTTGGTATTCTATTATTTAAATTTTTAAAAATATTTATCAGCTATTGATATTTGATTTTCAGGAAATTAAAATAATTACATATGAATACAAGCCATTTTCACCATTTCAATACTAGCACTTTCATTGAGTAAAATAGAGCATCCTAAAAGCAATCAAGAGTAGTCAAGTGTAGAATTATTAGTATTATTGCAACATTCATTTTAGTCAAACAACATGTCAATCATTCATCATGTTTTGACATAATTTTGTTCATGTTTTATTTTTGTTTGTTTTGTGAGTACTAACACTTGTAGGAATTCAAATAAAGTGATCAAATTCACCTTAAAAGTGATGAGTGCATGATTTTAGTCGATCAAGTAATGTAGAACTAAGTGGTGAGTTGTAGAATTAGTCAATTCATTGCTTGTTTATCATTTAGCCTCTCCTCGACTAAGGGTAAGCTCTCTTTTATACATTATCATATCCATTGTGGAGGTAGAAATACACAAACAAGGTTTGAATTCAACAAGCCTCTATAAAGCACAACCATTCCCTTGCTTTCATGTGTGCACATTTTTCAAATCTAAAGCAAATTGGAGGAAGATTGAGGACTAATTGCTCATTTAAGAATTCAAGCCCTACAAGTGGTCAAGACATAGAAAATAGATTTTTACAACAATAGATACTTCAAGCTTGTGGCTTTATATCTTAAAAGGAAAGATCCAAGTCTAGGGTACATCATTCCCGTAACTAGCCAATTCAACACCAAATTTCTATGTTAGGCTCCTCTATTTTTTCTCTCGATGTTTCTAAATTATGTTTCTATCTTCATCTTTTACATTTCTTAGAAATCATCTTAGTTTGATACATTTTCATAGTTAATCTAGAAAGAACATAGCATCATAAGATTTGGTCAATTAGAAGTAAATCAATCACATCATCCACACATAAAATTAACGATTAAAAAACTGATCCACCATTACATCTCTTCCATTGAGTTTTGTAGTTAAGTGGATATGAGATCATTTTAATCCTTAATGTCCCTAATTGGGAGAAGTGTGATTTAGGACTTACATCCCTTTTAGGAATCAAACAAATTGGATGAAATGTAAAATATTTATTGCATCTACAATTTTTGAGTTAGGGATATGACTTCTTGATTTTGGATCTTCACATCATATGGCTTCATTATAGGTTATATTCTCATGATCCGAGCCTTGTAATTTACCACATCTTTTTTATAGAAAACAATAAACATATGTGTATTTGTGGGAAAGGATCCATTGACATGGGAGAGGGAAAATTTAATGATGTAATTGATCTTCCATCCTTATCAACCAATATTATTTCTATCTACTAGATTACACCTGTAAGAGCTCTGAAATCCAAACCCAATATCCTAAATTCTAATGCTTCACACTAAGTTTTAATTTTTAGGCTATATATAGAAGAAATATCCTTACAACTAAATCATAAATTTGCATAATGTATCATACTCAACATTCCAACATAAGTACACAAATTTATCATGTTCCTCCTCTCTAAGATGTTTTAGGGTATGTGCAGGATCATCATGGAAAAAAATAGGCCCTTAAGTAGCGAAAAATTCAAAAAAATCCGAATTAGGCAACTTGACGTAAAAATTTGAATAAGTTATCTATATTATTTCAAAAATATGTAAGAATAGAATCTATAGAAAATTTAATTTAGTTTCTAAACTACTAGGTTTTTTCTTTTTTTAAAATCTATTTGGTGAAATTTTTGAAATTTCAATGCAGTAGTACTTAAATTCGAGGGAAAAATAAGAAGTAGGTGTCTATCACGACCACCCTAACCACAATAAAATGATAATATTTTTTATAAGATTTTAGATATAAGAGTAAAGGACTGCATGTCGATGTGATGCATATTTTTTGTAATTTTTTTCCAAAGTAAATAATTAATTATGAATTTTTTAGTACAACTTTTAAAAACATAAAACTTCATTATCTCTGACCACCTTAACTTGGTAAAAAATTCATGAAATTCAATTTTTTATTTTTTTAATCCTATAGTATGTGAAGCATAGAATGTGATACATGTTTTGGATTCAAAATGTGATACCGTTTAAGCTATAAATGTTTTTTTCAATCAACCTATCAATCCAGTCTTTAGTCCATAATTCAAATAGAAAATGAATAATAATTATTTATTAAATTCAAAGTAGGAATGTAATTTATATTGGTGGAAAGCTTAGAATCTCCTTTAAAACCCTTTCATTTCATTAATTTTGTGTGTAAAAAAAGTGTCGTCGCATACCCTACACATACCCATCATATCACTACTTTTTTGCCCATCATGATCTTGCACACACCCTTTATTACATGTATTATAAGACTATCATGATGATGGTCAATATTCCAATGTAACCCTCATAATATAACATGTTCATATCATATAATTCATAATAAGTAACTCGCATGGCTTATAATCCTGTACAATATAGATTATGTTAGTGTATTCTACTTTAGTTAGGATAACTTAATCCTAGTTAGGTGTTGGAGTTGACCACTTGACTCATTTCCCATGATGTGTCAAGGATGTTGAGGTATCTTAAGAGGTGTCTAATCCCTTTCGACACCTCTCCCTTGCATTGAGGAGAGAAACTCAACCAGCACTACAGGATGAGGAGTTCTCTCCTCAATCCATGGCATGAGTTTGCTCATCCTCAGTTAGTCCTCTCCTCAATCCATGGCATGTTGAGGTATTTATAATGAGGGTTTGAGGTCATTGTTGAAACTAAGTTGAATACAAATCATTGCATTCTAAAATCATCAGTGTTTATTGTCAATCCTTTGTTCTTGCAGGCTATTTTATGGTATTAGAGTGGTGGAGGTTTTTTTCAGATCTAAAAGGTGATTTTGTGAATTGTTTTTATTTTTTTCTTTTCTATATGTCTCAAATATGTGGGAAAAGAAATGAGAGACATGAATCCATTTGGTTTATCTCATTACAGGCTTCAATGTCTCAATTTTGTGGTCGATTGAAGGTGTGAGAAAGGCCCATTGCACTCCTTTCTTGATCCTGATTCCAGGTTCGACCAAGTGAAAGGCCGATTGAATAAGGTGGCATTTTTTTTGGAAATGCCTAAGCACATAGCTACACAAGGTGTGAGGGAGGACGACAACATGGTTTGACCTACCTAGCTTGTAGGGGAAGACTAGACCCAAGTTGAAGAAGAGGCATGACTTCCATTTTTCAAACACGATTTGTGGTGTGATATCTCTACTTTGAGTTGTGAAATCTTTGGTCATAGAGGCATGAAGAAATCCCCTAATCCCCCCATGCACCATTTCATTTGGCATTGCTATGGTGTAATGAATATGTGTGGAGTTTGGTTAATACCCAACATAGCCCACATTCATTCCCATAAAGGCCATGATTTGCATGTGTAGATCATTCAAATCTATGTGAGAAGCATGAGTCCTGTTCATAGAGCCGACAATTATGGACTGAGGCATTTTTTTTGTTGTTGACCTACGCTAGTAATATTGCAATTTCTCTCTTGATTTGGGGCTCCAATTCACCTCTTCTCTCTATTTTCTAGCTTTTTTTTTTTTGAAGGCATTCAATTTGTTGATAGATCTAGAGGAGGCATTTCAAATCTGCACCTAGTCACATGGTCTTTTAGCTTCTGACTTTTTTGAATTGCTTACACATGCACTCTCCTTTATAAAGTGCTAAATTTGGGGGGGGGGATAAAAATAATCAAGGGGGGTCTTGTGTGTGTTATTTTTGACACTTCCTTGAGGAGTTCTCTTGTGCTTTTGTGTCTCAATTTCACTTCTGTAAGCAATTCTACTTCTTTCTTTTTGCACTCAACAAAGCTGAATACAAATCATTGCATTCCAAAATCATCATTTTTTTTAATCCTTTGTTATTGCAAGATATTTTATTTTTGTTCATCATAAAGAGCTTGCACCAAAATTTTGGGCAAAAGCTATGAACTATGCATGTTATATTCAGAACAGGCACCTAGTCACATGGTTTTTTATCTTTTGACTTTTTGAATTCCTTACACGCACTCCTTTATATAGTGCCAAATTTGGGGGGGGGGGATCAAAGTAATCAAGGGGATCTTGTGTGTGTTATTTTTGACACTTCCTTGAGGAGTGCTCTTGTTATTTTGTGTCTCAATTTCACTTTTAAAAGCAATTCTACTTCTTTCTTTCTGCACTCAACAAAGCAACTAAGAAAAAATGGATTCTAATGTAACTATTTAACCCTTAACACCTTTTAATTATCATGACTCGAAAACATAAATGTCAATTTATCTCATGAATAGAGGCTTGCATAGGGTAGTAATGAATGCAGTAAAAGAACCTAAGTATGCTACTAAGGATAAGGAAAAATGGTTTAACAAAAGAGATCAAGCTTTTGGTTTCTTATGTCTTAATGTATCACCTAAATTACTATTTCATATTCAGTCCTTAAAAACACCCAATGAAATATGGCAAGGTCTTGATAAGCTATTTGGAAAGATAGATGAATTTAGAGGTCATGAGCTAGAAAATGAGCTCATAGCATTAAGTCCAAGAAACTTTACTTCTGTTCAAGAATTTTTTACTAAGTTCATGTTCTTAAGGTTGCAACTTAAAGAATGTGGTATTGATAAGAAAGATACTTAGTTAATACTATCAATTTTGTCTAAGTTAGGTCCTGAATACTCTGCACTTTTATCTACTTTCTACTCTACAAAGAGAGCTCTTCGAACTTGATAGGCTATGTCCTCTCTTGATAACTTCATTGCTGATATAACAAGGGATCAAGA
The DNA here is from genome assembly GCA_007258455.2 of Sequoia sempervirens. NCBI lineage: Eukaryota > Viridiplantae > Streptophyta > Pinopsida > Cupressales > Cupressaceae > Sequoia > Sequoia sempervirens. Next base: position 40,001 of record VDFB02047649.1, on the reverse strand, counting down.
GAAGTTAATACAAATGGGAAATTTGAAGACTAGTAAATCTCAAGCACTCATTGTAGGAAATGAGAAAGGTCAATCTTCTAAGGGTAAGAAACAACAAAATCAGAAGGACAAGGATAATAAAAAGGACAACAAAGTTGATAACAAGGCTGATAAAAATGAAGGAAACTCTAAGAAAAGGGCAAAGCTTTATTTGCTACTTCATCCTCATCACCATCTTGGATTATAGATTTGGGTACTACTCATCATATGAGATCATCACAAGTTGAGCTCTCATCTTTGGAATCATGTGGCATCTCTTCAATCACCTTAGGTGATGATACTCCAACATTGGTTAAAGGAAGAGGGTCTATTGATGTTAAAGGTGGAACTTTCCAAAAATTTCTAAATGTACCTTCACTATCAAATAATCTTCTTTCTATGTATCAAATCACTCATCTAGGCAAAGGTCAAACATTTGAATTTTCTCCAAATGTAGTTGAAATAAGGGAATTAAATAGCAAAAATTTGATAGCGATAGGAAAAGAAGATCATCAATTAAGATTGTATACTTTTTATAGATTTTCTCATAGTCCCCCTTCAAAAGCTTTGCTCACTCATTCCAATGACACTAGCAATCTTTGGCATGAGCAATTTGGCCACTTAAACTATCACTATGTCAAGCAACTCAATCAACAAAACATGGTAATAGGGTTGTAAAATGTCAAATTTTCTAAGGGGATTTGTGAAGGTTGTGCACTAGGAAAGCATACAGAATAGTTTTTTGACAAAGGTAAAGCATGAACAGCATCACAAGTCTTAGAACTTGTTCATAGTGATGTTTTAGGACCATTTCCATATCCATCCCTCACTAAGGAAAGATATGTTCCTACATATCTTGATGAATTCTCTAGATATACTTGGGTTCTTTTCCTTAGGAAAACATCCAAAGTCTTTGAATGCTTTCAAGATTTCAAAGCCTTAGTTGAAAATAAATCTAAGAAATCAATTAAAATATTAAGGACAAACTATGGGCGTGAGTATGTTAACAACATGTTTCAACAATTTTGCACATAAGAGGGCATTGAATTGCAACATACAGTTCCTTACACTCCCCAACAAAATGAAGTTACAGAATGCGAGAACAAGTCACTAAAAGAAATGGCTAACTGGATGATTCATCATAAAGAACTTGCACCAAAATTCTAGGTAGAAGCTATCAACTATGCATGTTATATTCAAAACAGGGTACCTCATAAAGCATTGAAAGGAATAACACCTTTTGAAGCTTGGAAAGGTACAAAACCATTAGTTGATCATTTCAAAGTTTTTGGGTCTCTAGCTATGGCACACATTTTGAAGGAGCAATGCAAGGCTATGGATCCTCAATCCAAACCTTGTATTTTTGTTGGATATCCAAATGGTGTTAAGGGTTATCGTCTACTCCACCCTACTACACATGAGTTGTTTATTGAGAGAAGTGTTAAGTTTGATGAGAGTCCCAATGACTCTACACTTAACATTTCCAACTTGGGCTCACTACACCTTGATGATTCAAATCATTCACAACAAGTTCCTGATATAGATTCTTCTAGCTATGACAGAGATGGAAGTGATGAGGGTTAATCTTCATCTAGTTTTGGGATTCCATTGGAGGTTGACATATTTGAACTTGATTCACCTCATTCTCATTTACTTGATATGGTAGATTTAGGAGCATAGGATTCAACAAGTGACACACAAACTGAGTCAAATTTTTAGGGGGGGCCTCATGCCTACTTTTCCATAGTTTCTAATCCACAAACATTTAGATAGGCATCAGGCATACTTGAGTGGGAGAGTGCTATGGATGAGGAACATAATTCCTTACATAAAAATCACACTTTGGATTTAACTTCACTTCCTGAGGGAAGGAGGCTAGTTTGATGCAAATATATATATCAAACTAAGTATGGAGCAAATGGGTCAATTGATAAGTATAGGACACGATTAGTTGCAAAAGTTTTTTCACAAGTTGTAGATATTGATTACATTGAAACCTTTGTACCTATCGCTAAGATGACTTGAATTAGACCCACAGTTACTGTTGCTTCTTCATATAGATGCCAGGAAGTACATCAAAGTGATGTTAAGAGTGCATTTCTTTATGGAGACCTAGAAGAGGAAATCTACATGGAACAATCATAGGGGTATGTTCAGGATTCATCCTTAGTATGCAGATTTAGGAAACCCCTATATGGACTCAAACACGCTCCTAGACTTGGTATGCCAAGATGGATTTCTTCTTGCTTGCTTCAAGTTTCAATAGGTTCCATTCTAATCCTAATGTGTATCTATTCCATCAAGATGATTCACGATTGATATTGGTTTTATATGTTGATGATCTCTTGATCATAGGCAGTTCTTCATTTTTTATTGCAACAATGAAGTCAACTCTATATGACATATTTGATATGCTAGACTTGGGTATTTTGCATTATTTCCTTGGCATTAAGATTGCAGAATCTGATTCAAGGATCACTCTTGTACAACCCAAGTATACTCTTGACTTTTTGGCACGATTTCACATGACTTCTTATAAGGCATCTCCAACTCCTTTTTTATCAGGGGTCAAGCTTGAGACTTATTGTACTTCACCATTGGTTGATGCCACTTTGTATCACCAACTTGTTGGAAGTCTAATATACTTGACTCATACTCAGCTAGATATTTCATATGCAATTGGCATGGTTTCCAAATTTATGCAAGAACCTCATGAGTTACATTGGAAAGAAACCAAGAGGATTCTTCACTACCTATAGGGGTCACTTGGATTTGGGATTCACTATAGAGCTGGTACATATATTGATCTTGTTGAATACACAGATTTAGATTGGACTGGTGGTTCAAAGAATCAAGTCTACTTTATGATACAATTTCTCACTTGGTTTAGGTCCTATCAGTTGGTGAAGCAAGAAGCAATCTGCTATTGCTTTATCATCTATAGAGGCAAAGTACATGGGATTTGTTAATGCAACTACAAAGGCTATTTGGCTATAGGGTATTCTTATAGAGTTTGGTATTCCTTTCAAGAAACCAACTATCATTCATTGTGATAGTTAGATTACTATTCACATATTCAAGAATCTAGTTCAACATCAGTGAACAAAACACATTAAGATTCACATGCATTACATCAAAGAGTTCATTCATAGTCAGGTCATTGACTTGGTATTTTTCCAGTCTTCAATAGAAGTTGTCGACATCTTCACCAAACCTTTCACTGAGAAAAATTTCATTCATATATGAGCTCTTCTTGGGGTGCAGTCTACATCATTAGCTGGATCATCTTTGGGGGGATTTCTAGTCTTCTCTTCTCTTTTCTCTCTTTTTGGAGGATAGTTTTTATCCCACTGGGTTTTTTATATTACTCCAGCTTTTAGAGAGATTGCTTTGTACATGGGTGCCTCATCAAGCTAGTAGCTGGGACCCATTTCTTCTATACCCACCTAAGCTATGCTTAAGGGGGGTGTTAGTGTATTCTACTATAGTTAGGCTAACTTAAGCCTAGTTAGGTGTTGGATTTGACCACTTGACTCATTTCCCATGAGGTGTCAAGGATGTTGAGGTATCTTGAGAGGTCTCCAATCCCTCTTGACACCTTTCCCTTGCATTGAGGAGAGAAACTCACCACCACTACAGGATGGGGAGTCCTCTCCTCAAACCATGACATGAGTTTGCTCATCCTCATTTACTCCTTTCTTTAATCCATATCATGAGTTTTCTCATCCTCATTCTTTATAATGAGGGTTTGAGCTCATTGTTTAAACTAAGCCAAATACAAACCATTGCATTCCAAAATCATCATTTTTTGTTGTTAATCCTTTGTTCTTGTAGGCTCTTTTAGATTCCTATGATATTTCAAGATATATGAGTAACCTATATCTTAAAATTTCATAACATTATATTTTGACATTTCATAGAACCTTGTAGTTCAACATATGGTGTAACCTTCTTAGTCTTAGGTTGTAACTAGACAACAAAAAATTCATTCTCCTTTGGCTAGTCAACTATAAGAGAATGCTTGATCTGTCTAACTATCATATTATAACTATATAAGACTTTTCTAGCTATATGATCAGAAATATTATATATCTCTTCACACTGGTACAATGTTCAATGAAGATATATTTAATTAAATTCATATTTATCATTGATTACTTCTTTATAGGAACATGTGTATATGTCCATCAATGAAACACATGAAGATGCCAATGTGAATGGTTTTTGCTTATCCAAATCTCCATAGGGGATTTGAACAAAAATTGATGTACGAGAGTTTCTAATTATGTGACATGTATTAGCAACTACCTTTCCTCAATACTTGTATTTCAAGATAGCCCCACTAAGCATACTTTTATCCTTTTCCATTGATGTGATATTCAAGTGTTTAACAACTCCATTTGACCGAGGGGTGTTTGGAATTATAATATAACTGTTTATACCATTATCCTTAAAGAATCTATCAAACTCTATATCACCACTATCTTTCCCTTAGTTCTAATTTTCAAGATAACCTTACACTCCCTAAACTAACTAAAGACCCTAGGCTTGCTCATAAGAAAATGCACCCAAGTCTTAAAATAATTGACAATAGATGACAAATAATATATTTATTAGAACAACAAAGGAATATTTATAGGACCAAATACATCATAACGAATCATATCTAACAATCCAATATATATAAGAATTGGAATAAACTTGAACATATTTTTTCCTTACATAAAATCAATGTTCACAAAAGTCAAATTCAAGAGAAAAAACTATAAACCCCTCCACTTGATATTTAGTTTGAAAGACAAGTAGAAATTTCTTACCTATAGATCTTGTAAAATGGTGCCATAACATTATCTTCTTATTGGGTAGCTTGTCTAATGCATACGCATGCTTAGGTAGCCAAAATGCACATGATAGTTATAACTAGAAATTGAAGACTTGTAACCAACATATAATCTTTCTAGAGGTTCAACTTGTAGCTTAATTATAGTTCATGAAGTCAAGGATGAATAATTGTAACTAAATCATAACTTATCTATAGGCTGTTCAACTTCTCTACACATCTTAGTATAGAATTGGAACAAACCTATAACTACTCTATAGGTTTAATAGTCGTGTTGCATGGTCAAGGATCCTTCTAACTATAATGAGTCACATTTTAATCTAGGAAAATATGCAAAAGGACTTCTACACATCAACAATTGTCATTAAGATTGATAAATTAAATAGAGGTTCGGGCTATCCTTGTTTTATAAAAATATCAAAAAAACTTCTACACATCAAAAGAGAAACCAAAGTCATAGAATTCATCTGTCGGATAATCTTCTTCAAATCTAACTCACAGACTTTTTCTAAAACAACAAAGATAGCCCAAACCTCCATTTAATTATAAACATCAAATCTTATAATAAAAAGAAAAACAAAATGAACCAACCAAACACTATCTCTCCCCACTCTAGCAATCCCTGCTGCAGCATAGGTGTGTTCTTTATGGAGCTTAACAATTTCAATTTCTTCATGGGCAGATAAAATGAAATACGATGCTAAGTAAGATGCGCCCACTGGTTTTAACGTCGTGTCTGTCTGCCTGCACAACAACCATCTTGTGCCCCTGCCAGCTGTTGACGAAAATGAGAACCGCTTTGAGAACCGCCATAAATTTACTGTCGTCAAACGTGAGATATGTCTCTTTTTCTTTTAACCTGGATGAGAAATTTGAGGGCGGATAATGAGGCCACGCTTGCAATCCGTAGATGGGATATGATGCCGCTCTTGACGGAGAGAATGTAAGGCGGGCATTGCGTTGGGTGGCGTTGAAGGTGCTGCTACTGTTTGCGAAAACAGTGGAGTAGTTGAAGTTTCCTTTTTGCTCTTTCAACAACGAGTACAAACAGTCACAAGCAGCTCCCGTCCGTCAATCACCAGCAAAAATGATATTCATAGATCTCAGATGGGAATGCTGAAAAAGTATAGCTGATCCTCTCAGACGCAGACAAAGGGATCGGAAGAGAGGGCTATGGCCTACTCGTAGGTTCTTGTGCGCCACCAGTCATCCAAACCAATACTCAACTCGCCGTCTTATGGAAGGGGCTCTTTTCTTGCCTGATCAACTAGTAAAGATCCATACAAAGCAGCCGACCATATATTTCATAGGGTCATTTAAATATATATATTAAAGAAACAATTGACATCAATTTTAGATAATCAATAATAAAAGTTAGATGAATTGAAATTAGACAATCAATATAAAAGAAAGAAAAAAGCTTATACATATTTTGTCTTGCCAAGAGTATATGTTTTGAGTATAAAAAATAATGTTTGTCTTTATAATTTAGAAATTGGATCAATAAAAAATTACTGAAAAATAGCAATGCTAAACTTAGTGATAGTGAAATAAATAGGAAGAACACTACAACAATATGCACACACCAACAAGAAACACAATAGTAGGAATCATGAGTCTTACAAGACATTGTAATCAACATTGCAAAACCACTAAAGTGATTGCTGCTGATATCCTAGCTAGAACAATCATGATCATTTCTAGTATCAACCTTAATGCCATTCCAATCAAAAGTTGATTTTTCTAAAATAATAGTAACCTAGTTTTCTTTCCTTTTAATGGGTTCCACCTAACAATATTAAAACCATTAACGATGATTTTGATGTCTTTCTTACATTCATTTAGTATCTAGAAACTACTTGAAGTGAAAGAAGAAATTTATTTTGAAATAATTAACCAAGATTTAGAGTTGGATTTTAGAATAATTTTAGTGAAATGCATTTATTTAACATGTAAAAGAAATTTTCTAATATTCATAGTCTCCACAAAATTATTAGAATCAACACCAAGGCTAATTGCAAACTAGAAATTAACTCAGATCATGACAAAAAACTCTCATGCAAACATTTTACAGCTGACTTTTGAAGCACCATCAACATTAATATTAACCAATCCTAGAGGAGGGAAATTATTGAAAGATGTGAAAAAGGGAGAAAATACATGAATACTATATCTCATTAAAAAAATGAATTCCCACCAAAAACCCGATTGATAATCCTAAATTTGAACTTGATATATATTTTAGATTGGCTATTATTATACCTCAAACTTAATTTATATATCTTTTCGTACCATTAAATTCTTTTATATTCACTTGCATCAAATATTCTAGCAAATCAAAGAGCTTTTAGGTTTAGAGAAGGTTGTAGTTGATTAACAAGAGAGTCTTTGATAAATACACAATTAGTCTATGAAATTCTAAATAAATCACACCATAATTGATGAACAAAAGTAGCGAATAGGAAATATAAAATAAGATATCTATTAGAATATCTAATCTTGAAGGAAAATAATATATTTATTGAAATCAACAACACCTCTTTTTAGAATAACATTGTAGTGAATACATTTATTTAAAAGATGCAATCCACATGAAAGAATTAACCTTAGTCCAAAATTTAAGATATAAAAACTCTTTTCTAAAGCTTATATTTTTGAGCTTTTACTTTATCTTCTAGAAAAGAGTTATAACTAACTTGCACATTGTAAATCCAAGAACATTTTGAATCCCATTCAATGAATATGGATCTATATCTAAAGGCAACTTGTAGGATGCTAAAATATTAGCGAAATAGTCATTGAGGTGAGGGAATTTTGGACCTAGTAAAAAATACCAAGGTTTATATTTCTAAATCTTCACATCACATTGCATGACTACATACTGAAAATTAGAAAAATTAGTCTAACAAAATTCAATATTTTTATTGTTTAATTTCAAGAGGTAGGAGAATTACATAGAAAGAGGGCTATGGTGGTATTGTTTTTCATCCAAAAAAAATAAAGGTCTCCCTTCCCCACACTATAAAATACTAAAAGTTTAAGAAAAATACAACCTAGTTTCATATTTTCCATATATCTAAGAACGTTTTCCAAGGGCCAGTCTCTAGGGATAAACATATTGTTCTCTATATTTAGATACTGCAAATTAATATTTATCTACCATAAGGAATTATTCCCAAAATAAAATATCCATTATTGTTTTGTAGCAATAGTTATATTATTATGGAAGAAAGATTGTATACCAAAAATTCCTATCTCCTTACGTTAAAAAATTATATCCCAATTGACTACATGCAACTTATTTTCTCTTTAAATTTCCTTATTGAAAAAACATTCTCATTTTATAGTCCTAATAAAAGATGATTCCTTTTGGAGCTACAAGAGCCATGAATCTATAGTTTGGTATATCTTGAATCATATCTTTAAGAAGGATTATATGGTCAATTGGAAAGAGGTATGTGCATGTCCAATAGCTAATATGATATTGAATAGCATTAAACATAACATTCCACTCTTTTTCAAACGACAAGCGGGATAAATATGAAGAAATACAATATTTTTAAGGAGGAGAAATAACTTGGAAATGAAGAATATTATAAACATGTACCTCAATATGAGGGTCTATATAGGAAAAGAAATCTTGAGACTTTTGTTCATTCAAGAGTTGACTACATACACTAATATAAATGTGAAGAGCTTAGCTAAGAGTAGTAGCTTCTCTTAGAGTGGTATTATCCATTTAACAAGTGCCATCCTTTAATTAAATATGGGAAATTAAATCTCTATTCCACATAACATTTGTCAAAATAGAGTAAAATAACATAAGGTATTGAAAAACCATGCCAAGTCCTTCTACTAGAATGAGAAATAGATATGTAGAGAGGGGATCAACCCCATTTATACCTATTTTAGAGTAAAAATGACATAAGGAGAGGCAATTATAATCAAATAAAAATTATATGTAAAAATATACAATTTCCTATAATTCATTCCATGTCATCTTTTTTTAACCACATGATCTAAAATTTAAAAGGGACATTTCAAGTCTTAAATATCCTTTCCTTTTTAAAGATAGGTGACAATGATACAAATTTACATTATTTATAATAGAAGAAGCAATTCAAGAAGCTAAGAAATCAAAAAATCATTCCCCAAGAAACTATCCACTTTTCTCAATAAAAGTATGCCCAATTCCTTGATTATTCTAAGAAAGAAGAATCATTTCTAGAAGGAATATCCATTAATTGAAGCTAAATAATTTTTAAAGAAGAATGTGAATAGAATGAGGGAGAATAGGAAGTCCACAATTTTTTTTTTTATGAAATAAAATAGCATTAAATTCACCTCCAAAAATTGTAGGATCATCTTCAATAGAAATGTTTTTATGAACATGTAAGCTATCCAATAATTTAACCTTAAATATAAGATCATGGTGAGAATAAAAATCAGTGATTGTGACATTGAGAGTATTAGATGTGATAATCCCTTAAAAAAAACCATTAAAAATAGAATTTTGTTGGAGAAAAATATGTGGAATTCCAATCACACAAAATACCACTAGATAGACTAAGAATATAAACAGGAATAATTTCTCAATATCTACCAAGATTATAATAAAAATATTTCTATAGATTTTTTGGAAGCTTCTCTCTTTGAATTAACTGTAGTGTAGAAAAATGTATCTCGTTACATTTTGACACTTGTTTGGGCCCTTGTGAACTAAATGGACTTAATTATGCCTTATTTGGGTGTTAGAAAGTGTTTTCTCACACTTTCACACTAATCTAGGGTTTTATTAATTAATTGAGATTCTTTATGCATTAATTGGCCTTATTTTGCATCCACAAGCCTTAATTAATGCATTTTTCTGAGGATAATCTTGACGTACATCAATTGATCAATCATAATTTAGTGGTTTTGGATTGTATGGCCTAGATTTAGTGATCTAAGACTCATACGCCACCTTGGGCATATGAGTCGCACCTAGGCTTTGTGGCCTTAATCTGGATTTCACATAAAACTAAGCATTTCTTGAAAAATGTGTCCCAAGCTTAGCCTAATGGAACTCATACATGCCACAATTGGATTATGAGTCCCAATTAGCTTAGAACTAAATTAAAATTAAATTCTTGGTGGGATTTTATTCTCCTAGATCTCATGTCGGATTGTAGTGTTGTAATTTCAGGGAATTTGGTATAAAAAATTATAAATACAAGGTTATTTCACTTATTTTTCACCTAGCAAGTTGAATAAGCATCCTTATAGAAAATTTGAGTTCACAAGAGTATTCAAGAGAATTCAAGAGCATTCAAGAGCATTAAGAGTGATTATCAAGCATTTTGGAGCATTATTCAAGTATCAAGTATCATATCAAATTCATCATGTGCATCATGTTTGTTTTTGAGCTAACATTTGTGATGTAGGGTTTTATGATTCAATCAAGCATTCAAGTCAAGATCTACAACATTCAAGAATGATTTAATATCCACATTCATGCTAGCCATTTCATACATGTTTGCAACATCTTGTTCAAGGAATTAGTGAGTTGCAACATTGCATATTTGTTCATTCATCATTCCTCCTTTCTACTTCATTTCATTTCAAGGTTTGATTACCAAAACATGGTTTGACCAAGGAAAACCCCTATCCACTAATAAAACAACATTTTCCCCTCTCTTTCATATGTGATTGTAGATCTAGGTTGAAGATCCATTAAAGAGAAATATAGGAGAAACATTTTCAAATTGCAAAGTTGTCAAAGTTGTTATCTTACTTACAAGATCACATAAAGTCACGTATAGGTTTTATTTTAGTGATTCAGACTCAGAGATTTGGTGGGAAGAAAGCTACAGGAGGTCATCAGAGGATATTAGAGTTTTAGAGCAACCCTGATACTGGGACTAAATCACCACTTATATCATATGAGTCCTAGTATACCTAAATTCAGATATTTTCAACAGATCTTGATTTAGCAATTCTAGAGTCTAGTGTCTGTCAGAAACCCTAATTTGAGACTAAATCGCCCAACCTAGTGTATGAGTCCCAGTTTACATTAAATTCAACATTTTTCAAGATTCTAGATCTTCATTCAAGCTCATTCAAGTTTCCATGTGCACCTCTATGTTTTCTTAGTTTATTGTTCTTATTTGCATTCATTACTAGGTCATTTATTTAAGCTTTGCATATCATTAGGTTTTACATGTTACTAGTCTTTTGAAGCCCTAGATTGGTGGTGAACCCCTCTTTATTCTTTAATCACACCCTAAGACAACCTTTAGCAAATTGATTTCCCTTATTCCATCTTTAGATTGATATCTTTGGGATTTCCTTGAGTGAAACTAAGTGAAATAGGAGGCCCTTATCCCCTTATTTCATCTCCTAAAAGATAGATCCCCCCTTCTTTTTCCTATGTTTCATTAACAATATAAAAAGGATAATATTTCTAACAAGTCTTATAAAATCATTATATTTAGGTTTACTATTGAGTCCTATATTCTAGGAAATAATCCCGATTGGATTAGGTGAGGGGAAGACAACTGTACCAAATTAAGAATTCCTTAAGCTACAAGGTTTACAACAAATTATTTAGATTTAACATGGTAAGTATTAAAACCTGTTAGGGTTAGAAAGGAAGATATCTAACAAGTAAATGCAGATTTAATTAATAAACAAAGAAACTAAAACACACATAGAAGAAATTATAACACTGGGAATTTAACGTGGTTCACCCAATCTGGGCTACATCCACCAAACTAAAACCATCCAATGATTTTATTATCAGTGCAAAAACCTATTACAATTTGACGAATAATCACATTTTTTCATCATACTGTAAACCCCATTCAAACCCCTCTTAACAAGCTTAGAAGCTTCCAGATTAGGGTTCTACAAAGTTGGTTTTTTTCCTTTTTTGTTGATTTTTCCTTTTTCCGTGACAACACGAAAAAGTAGGAGAATTTTTTTTGTCAGGGGCTGTCGCCCTTGAACCCCCACCCGAATACATGTTGAGGTGTATAGTATAGCATGATCAGTCACCACATACCAACAAAACCTATTTTTATTGCTTCTTGTCTCCCCTCCCTTTTTTTCAATGTTCAAACCCCAAGATGATGGATATTTTTTCTTATTTTCTTTGAAACACTCTAATTTTAAGTTATCTTTTAGATGAAAAATATATATTTTTATTTTATTTTATCAAATTCCATAAGGCGGGGTATAGGAATATGTTAAATCTTTTCAAAGTTAATAAGAGTCTCTTGAACTTCAATATTTTGAGAGTTATTATGAGAAAAAAGATGGTTTTTTTTTAGAAACAATAGACTTACCTAGCAACAAAGGAGAAAGACGAACACTAAAAATTGGATCAAACACATCTAGGAACTCTCTGGAAGGTTGAAAATATTGTGTCATATTATCTTATTTTTAATTGAAAAGACTAGCATGCTATATTTTACAATGAACTTCTTGATTGCATATTATTTAAATGTTTCCCATTTCTCATTTCAATCATCTTGAAATATGGTTATAGGTATTTCTCCAAAAATAGAAAACATATTTTTATTTTGGTTAAAAAGGATTCATAAGAGGTAAAGATCTACCTCTCTTATGAGTCATTATGGATCCATAAGAATTAGAAGGACCAACAATAGACCCTTGATTATCCTATTTATTTTTTTGTTTATGCTATTTGTCCTCTTGTGGTAATTTTTCAATAGAATCATTATATTTAAGCAATGGATAGTCCCGAAAGTGATATCCATAGTGATGACATTCCCTACATCTAAGAGAAATGAAATTTTAATCTTTTTTTTTTTTTTTTTGGTTACAATAGGGTGTCCCCGCGGCCCACCGCCCAGTGTCACCTAGAGGCGAGCGGGGGGGCGAGACTAGTCCCTGTGAGTTTTTGTAGCGCCGGCCACCACAACCACTAGGTAAGTATCGAGAGAAGAATCGAACCCGAGACCATGAGGAGCCATCCCACAGCCTCAAGCCAATCCTGCTACCCGAGCACAAGATAAATTAAGAAATATATAATTTAAATCTAGTTCAAGATAAATTCAAGCACAAATATGCTTTTGTCACTAGTAATATACAAATTACCAAAATAGTAATCCAATGAATCACCCAAAAAATTTTGGCATTAAAATTTCAAACATTGATTGTAGAGGAAATAAATGGATACAAATTGAAACTTGGAAAGGTACCTTCATATTTGGGATAAGGACTAATATACTTCAAGAAATAAGCACCTTCCAAAATTTGAGCACAATAAGAGATATTATTAAATGAAATAAAAAATACTTATTGACAACGAAGATAGTCTCCATGTGACCCTGTATTATAATTTTTTCATATGCCCAATCCTCTAGTCCTCAAATTTATCTATCTCTCATTAACTTATATATGAGGACATGTTTCTTAAAAAATACCCAACAATAGACATTATTTAAAAATAAATTGGACTATAGTTGGTTCATGAGAGGCATCAATTAATTTTAAAATCAAAGATTTTCCATTTTATAAAAGAAAATATTTTCATTCAACTATATATATGTAAGAATATTAACTACATTAACTTTGGTCTTGGAATGATCAACATGATGACCATGTATTTATTTTTTGAAGAAAAATTAGAAGGACCTAGTGGCTCATGTAAATGAGCCATGAAGCTATATCCTAAAAATGATAAAATAGAAAAAAATGAACTAACAAAGTGTAAAAAGTTAACATGCAAATCTATCTTACAAAATGCATAAAAGTGTAATTTTTACCTCTGAAAATGAAGTTGATACTTTCCCTTGTATTTTTCCAAATTTAATTGAATACTACAAAAAAATTCATTGTGAACATGTTAAAAAGATATTTTTGGTTGCATACATGACAATCTATCCATTAATCAAAATATTAAAGAATTATGATAAAAATTTCAAATCATCATATGACAATACCATCATAGTGAATATTATACTTTTATATTTCATGAGATAAAGTAACAAAAATATAATATAAAATTTTGTAAACTTTGTTTTCATTAATAGTTTAAATCATATTTCATGATTTATTAGGATAATAATTAAAAAGGTTAGGTGTTAGCCCCTATTGATCATCAAGTAGGAGAACATAAATATTGTTGATCCAAATGACACAAAAAAGTTTTCTTAGTTAAAGTTTTTATTAAATATGTCCATATTTATTTATTTTTTCTATTTTCTATTTCCTTATCATTCCCGATCTTTTTTCATGTACTGCTATTTTCTTTCAATCCAATTATATGTGTCAATTTCCATCCTTTGAGTATTTGGTTTCATCTACTTTTCATGTTTCTAATCCTACTTATTATTATTCTTTTTAAAATATACTTTATTTTCTATTAGTTTAGGTGGTTGTAGTAGTTGGGAGTGTTGTGAGAAATATTATATTAAAGTATATATATATATATTGGTGTAGTCATTATTTTATTAGATGAAGGATAAATAGATTTATAAATAGTTAATTATTTTCTTTTTCTTATTTAGTATAGTTTTCATCTTGTTTTATGTCCTTTTGTTTCAATTTTTAACCAGGTAGGTTAGGAATTTGTTATTTAGTATGTAAATGTAAGAGAGGGGGACCAACACATCAAGGCTTCAGGTCATGGAGAGCCGAGAGTTGAGGGCTGCCCTAACTTACCTCACTCTAAAATATTCCTTGGGATAAGGATCAAGAATGATGAGCACTATAATGTACTTCTATCACTCTACAGGTCATGAACTTAGGTTTGGGTTAGGCGAGCTAGTTTTTGAAGTCGATATTGGGTGATCCCACAATAGTGGTTTACACTTTTCTAAACATCCTGATTTTTGCCAAAATCACATATTTTTAGAAACTATAATGATTTAATCCTTTAAAGTTCCATTTAAAGCATTCCAATTGAAGAGGGTTTGATCAAACCACCTTAGATCAAACCCCCTTGGATAGAACCCCACTATTTTTAAACCATACCTATAGTGGAGTCTCCTTTACACCTATCAAAATGCTACTAAAAAATAACTTTTGATTTACCTTTTAGGGGATCAAATGAATTCATTTAAAATTTATTTTTTGTAAGTATGTAGTCGTTATTATAAGCTTCCCAAAAAGTATAATTTTAAATATATTTAATTTGATTATTATATTTATTTTTTATTTCTTGTGAATGTAGGTTTTTCATTGAAAATCAAGCTCTATGTTCTACACATGTGAAAAAATAGCAAATTATCAAAAAATTATCTAAAAAATATCTATGCACTAGATATTGATGTCATTGATCCAACAATTTTTTTTTGAATTTCGATACATAAAAACAAGTTATGTTTTAGCCAAGAAATCATGTCTAAATTGTAGATGATTTGAATTTGAAACTTAATTAAGAAAAAAATATTCATTGAAATGCTATGAAACCAATTCCATGCACTAGATATCATAGTTATGAATCTAAATTTAAAAAAATTACAAAATTATCCTTCATTGAAAAAAGTTGTGTTAGTCGGTAATGCCACTCTTTAAAAATGGTGTTTACAATTAAAAAATAGTTTTCAAAGGAGATGGAAAAAGAAGTGCAATCTAATTCCAAAATTTTTGACAAAAATATATTTAGTAGCTCCAAAAAAAATGTCACAAATCACTAGTTTGCATCATCTACAAATTCCTCACGGTTTAGCTGCTATTGGTGCCCGAAAGTGAAGATTTAGTTAAAAAATTCAATTCAATGTCCAGTTTGGCCAAAAATTATAAACCAGTATTGTCGGATCACCATATTGTGTCTCAGATAGCTCTCTATCCAAGGACAACAATTCAGTTCTAGGACGACAATGCAACACAATAGCATCTCTCGAGTGCACTAGCATTCATACGGTTAGAAAATAGTAAACATATTACAAACTACCTAGAAACTAGCTCACAACCTAGCTAGTTTGTTTTGAAGGGAAAAGTAGAATGATAAAGTATGAGAAATAGAGACAAAGATGATAAAGCAAGTAAATGAAAGCTAAGGTGATGAAGATAATTTCACAAAGGCACCTGTTTGCCAGCTAGCTCCACATGTACGTTCACTTACACACAAGCAAGAGGGAAAATTGTTGGGGATGTATAGGGGCCTGCCTCAGTCAGACCCCTGTTTTGGTGTTTCCACTTCCATGGATAGCTAGAAAAAAATGAAGTAGAAATATTCAATAAAGGAAATAAGAGAACAAAAACACCACAAACAATATTATGCTACTTCTATCAAATCACAAAGGAGAGGAGCAAAACATTACCACCTCCACCTAAAAGCTCAGCAGCCAATGGAGGAGAATATGGACTTGGCAAGGTCACCATAGTAGCAACTATGATAAAGGGAGGTCTTGCAAGACTCTAAGCCCACACTTCTATGACTTGCTTCACACTTGAAATGTGGAGTTGATGGAGTGTTGTTGCTGTAATGGAGTGTTGAAATGCTACTTGAGAATGAATTGAATGACATAGAGTGAGATTGAATTAATGGGAGGTGTGAGAAAGGGATGGATTGAGTAAAGAATGAATTAATTTGAAGGAGAATGAAGAATCTGCCATTTTCAGGATCGGTTGGTCGAAGAGGGATGTTACAAATTGACCCCAATTAGGTGTGTAACACCTTTTCCAACTTCAGAAGTGGGAATCCATTAGAGATGACAATGCGCTGCGTAGACATTCACACACTGCACATGCATCCACAAAAAATATTCTCAACCATCGAAACAAGCGATAGATGCCAAATGGATGAAAGACAGTTAGGTGATGTGGAATTTCCCCCACTTTAGCAAGCACAAATATTGATGAGTGCTTCAGTAAAGTAGATCGAAGAGTTAGTAGGGTTAGAAATTTATACCTGAACTATTGAGGAAGCAGACCATGATCTGGGGAGCTCAAAAGTGTAGGATAGGCAAAGGACTCCATAGGTACTCTCCTTAAGGAGTTTCAGAAAAAAGACTCCATAGCTGTACAAAACTATGAAGCTGCATAAAGTACACCAAAGGCCCTCAGACCAGCGATGGAAAATCCCATAGGATGAAAGAATCTCACAAGCCTATAGACCTGGAAGGAGGAAACCCCCAAGATCTCTCACATGAAGGAAGCCCCATGAAGTAAGTTCCTTACAGGCCTGCAGACCTGGAAGGAGGCATCCCCCAAGATCTCTTACATGGAGGAAACCCAGAGAAGGGGACTCCGCATAGTCAGATAGTTGCTTCACAGGTGCACCTATGAAGTAACATGTTGATCCACATATAGAGCATGTCCAAAAACAAAGCGGCCATGCAGGTAAATAAGTGGATAGTCACACAGACTATCGATAAGTTGGAAGGTTTTCAAAGGGGTCCCTTGGGAACGTGACATGAAGAGGGGTCCGCTCAAGGGATGTGTTGTTTGAAAGTGTGACAGAGATGTTTTTTCTTAAATTAATTCATCACCAAGGAATCCTTTCGAAAGATGTTGACATCATTAAGGAATTTGAAAGGAAGAAAATCCCCCCTTACAAGGGGAAGGGTCAAGGTTCTTCCCATCTCAGAGGAAAGTTCTCGAGTTCTTTCTTTTTGAACCCATAATGAAGGAAACACATTCTATTAGGGGTCCAAGTTGAGAATGTTATTTTTGAAAAAGCTCACCGATTTCTTCTAGAAAAGATTCGTTGGAACCGAATGTGCTTTCTAAAAATCAAAGTATCAGATAAATGGTGTTGTCACACATGCGAGGTGCTAAAAATGAAGATAATATAGTAGCTTAAAACTTGTAAAACTATGAGATTGTAGATCTAATTAAGTGTTCTTTGTCACAATTCTTTGTGTATGATTAATCTATTTAGATCAATTTTACCAATTGTAGAAAGAGATAGAAGATTGTAGAAGAATGAGACAAGGAGATAGAAGTGATAAAATAGATACGTGGAGAAACCATTTTGAGACAAAACTCTACCAAAATCAATAGTTCTTGTATTATTTAACCTTAGAACAAGATTACAATAATAGTGATATGCCTCCTTGCCTTCAACAATCCTTCTTCACAACCCACAATAAACTCTCATGGAGCTCTGATACACTTGTTGCAATTAATAGACAATAATATGAGCATGTAAAATCATAAGAGTTGTACAATACAAGAGTATAAATCTCTTCACAAAAATCTACGCCTAGATTGAGAAAGTCGAGTTCCACAATGTAATATGAATTCAAACCAAAGTCTTCTTCAATTTAGGTGCCCCAAACTGAACACTTAACTGAACTTTGGTCAAGAAGATATTATGAAAACTTCACCTCAAAGTTGGAACCCAAGAATGGGCCCACTTCACTGATCCTTGTAAATATATTCGCATGCAAAAGGTGTTAACTGAAAGATGCCAACTTGGGCACCCAAGGTGGTCCCAAGTCAATCTTAGTTAACAGAAACATATCTCTCCACCAATTCATGCAAACATTATGCATGATTGATCATCTCCAATTAACTGAAAGTATCCACCTATTATCTGTCATGCAACTGAAGTCAACTCAAGTCAACTAGCATTCAACTCAAAATAAAGATCAATCCCTAATTTGTAAAGATTAATCCCTAATTTGGAGGATCAAAACATGCATTACTGAAACGTTATCAATCCTCCAAATAGTTAACTAAAGCAAGGTGGGTTCCACCTTCCATGTGGGTACCCCATGAGCTCCTATTGTGTAGGAGCTCTTGTAGGATGTCCCGACATATTCCTATCATTTAGGAATAATCACAATTGTTAATGTACATGTTCATTTCATTCAAATTCAATCTCTTTCTAATCCTAGTGTTGGGGAACACTTTCCAAGGACTTAGGAGATACATGAAATATGTTTAGGATGGAAATTAAATGGCATCCTATTCCCAACATTCTACCACTTGAAATCATACATTGAAATTATTCTAAACAAGGAATCATTATTATAAATCAAGTATAGGACTTAACGCTAATGGCATTCCTGCACCAAGAGAACTTATTTGTAGGAACTGGTTTCATAAGATAATCTGCAACATTGATCAAAGTGACAATTTTCTCAATCAATACCTTCCCACTCTCAACCATTTCTTGCACAAAGTGATACTAAACATCAACATGCTTAGTACGAGCATGATACATAGGATTTTTGGCTAAACAAATAGCACTTTGACTATCACATTGAAGTCTAATTTGCTTGCAATTAAAACCAATACCTTTCCCAAGTCTCTGTAACCAAGCAACCTCTTTAGATGCATGTGTAGTAGCCATGTACTCTACTTCTATGGTGGAAAAAGCAACCATGGGCTGCCTCTTATTCATCCAACTAACTGCAACTCCAAACAAAGTAAACACATAGCTACTTGTCGACCTCTGACTATCCAGGTCACCTACCCAATCTGAATCAACAAAACCCTACATGTCCAATGATTTGTGCATAATAACAATATCATTAGCACCATGATAAACCAAATAGTAGTCAGAAGTACCTCATAAATATCTAAAAACCCTCTTAACATAATTCCAATGTTCTTTACCAGGGTTAGACATAAACCTATTTAGAATTCCCACTCCTTAGGCTATATCTGGTCTTGTACAAACCATTGCATACATCAAACTACCAATTGCACTAGCATATGGAATTTTAGACATTTCCTCATGATAAAAATCAGATTCAGGACCCATGTCTAAACTTAACTTCGTGCCAACTAGTAAAGGAATATTAATTGGTTTACCATCATGCATGTTAAACCATTTCAAAATAGTATCAACATAGTTGCTTTGACTTAAGCAAAGATTTATGTTACCTCTATATCTACTAATCTCCATACCAAGGATATATTTTGCAACCCCTAGATCTTTCATCTCAAATGTGCTAGAGATTTGTGCTTTCAATTCTTTGATCATGTCCACCTATTGTTGTTACCAATAAACATGTCATCAACATACAAGATAATAATTAAAAGCTAATCATAAATAAATTTTATGTAAACATAATGATCTTCCTCACTCCTAACAGAACCAATTTTCAATGCAAAAGCATCAAACTTATAGTACCACATTCTAGGTGACTGTTTCAATCCATATAAAGATCTCATTAACATAGAAACCAATAATTCTTCTCCTTTTACAACAAAACCATCAGGTTGCTTCATATAAATCTCCTCATCAAGATCCCCATGTAAGAAAGAAATTTTCATGTCCAGGTATGTGCAGGATCATCATGGAAAAATAGGCCCTTAAGTGGTGAAAAATTCAAAAAAATGAGAGTTAGGAAACTTGACGTAAAAATTTGAATAAGTTATCTATACTATTTCAAAAATATGTAAGAATAGAATCTCTAGAAAATTGAATGTAGTTTCTAAACTACTAGGTTTATTTAAAAAAAAAAAAAATTTTGGTGAAAATTTGAAATTTCAATGTAGTAGTACTTAAATTTTAGGAAAAAATAAGAAGTAGGTGTCTGTCTGACCACCCTAACCACAATAAAATGATAATATTTTTTTATAAGATTTTAGATATAAGTAGAGGACTCATGTCCCGATGTGATTCATTTTTTTTGTAATTTTTTATTAATTTTTTTTAAAATATAAAAACTCGTATGTCTAATCACCTTAACTTGGTCAAAACTTCATGAAATTCAATTCCTTTTTTTTAATCCTATAGTTGCAAAGCATAGAATGTGACACATGTTTCAGATTCAAAAAATGTTATACTATTTGAAAGCTATAGATGTTTTTCAATCAACCTATTAGTCAGAACTTTAGTCGTAATTCAAATAGAAAATGAATAATAATTATTTATTAAATTCAAAGTAAAGAATAAGTTATATTGGTGGAAAGCTAAGAATGTCCTTTAAAAACCCTTTTCATTTCATCAATTTTGGGTAAGAAAAATGTCATCAACCACATACCCTACACATACCCATTATATCGCCACTTTCTGGCCCATCATGATGTTGCACATACCCATCCATTTGCTCTATCTAAAAATCATAAGCAGCAACAATAGATAAAATGAATCTAATAGAAGTTAATTTAGCAGCAAGAGATAAGATTTCATTAAAGTCAACTCATCTTTGGGAGTAGCCCTTGGCTACTAATCTAGCCTTGTACCTTTCAAGATTACCATACTCCAATTTTCTTTTTAAAGACCCATTTACAACCAATGGCCTTTCTTCCTTTGGGAAAAATCTCAAGATCGCATGTGTTACAAGCATCCAAGGAAACCAAATGTTTCCTCATGCATAGCTTGTGACGAAAGCTTGTTCTTATCTAAAGACAAAGATTCCCTATAAGATCTAGGTTCATCATTCATACTCATCAAAGCAAATACACAGTGGAAATCAGGTGGGCTATACCTATCAACAAGATTTCATTGTCTTGTGGATATTCTCAAAGAAGGTTTTTCTTGTTCCTCAATATGCTCATCATGAGCATCTATCTCAGAACTATGCGAACTCTCCTCATCCAATCCATCAAATTGTTCTTCAACATGTGCATCTTCATGCTTCTCAGTATTTGTCTCAAAATGCACTGTTCGAGAAGTATCCTTCTCCTTTGGTTGTTCTTCTCCTGTATAAGATCTGAATTCCCTGAAAAACACATCTCTAGATAAAGTAATTTTTTGGGTTAGAGGATTCCAAAGCTTGTAACCTTTTACATTTTCACCATCACCTATGAATATACATTTATGTTCTTTTGGATCCAACTTAGACCACTTTTCTTTAGGAACTTGAACAAAATCCTCACAACCAAAGATCCTTAAATGTGCAACACTAGGTTCCCTACCTAACCAAATTTCATAAGGGGTTTTATCTTCAATAGATGAACTAGGAGATCTATTAATTAAATAACAAGAAGTACTTATAGCCTCATCCCAAAGGCACTGATCTAGCTTAGCACTACTTAACATACTCCTAGCTCTTTCTATTAAGGTTTAGTTCATCATTTATGCTACTCCAGTTTGTTGAGGTGTATATGGAGTAGTTTTTTGTCTCACAATTCCTGCATGCTTACAATGATCATCAAATTCCTTAGAACAATATTCACCACCATTATCTGATCTCAACACTTTATCTTATGATCTGATTATTTCTCAACTAAATCCTTAAATTCTTTAAACTTATTGAACACATCAGATTTGTTATTCATAAAATAGATCCAAGTGTATCTTGAGACATCATCAATAAATGTGACATAATATCTATATTTTCCAATAGAGTCAATATCCATAGGAGCCATAACATCTGAATCAATAATCTCTAATAATCCTTTAGCTTTATTTGTTCCATTAGGGAATGAAGATCTAGATTTCTTTGAAAACACACAATGCTCACAAAAGTCAAATTTTCAATATTATAATCAGGAATACCATTAACCAATTTCTTATTAAGAATGGTTGTAAGACCTTTTTCACCAATTTGGCCCAATCTATGGTGCCACAACATACATGTATTTTTAGCTTTAGTTACACTGACTAATTTATTCAAATTGGAGGTATCAAGCTTAAACAAAGTCCCAATCCAAGATCCTTTAGCAACCACCATATTCCCTTTCACCAATATATAACCACCTTTGTCAAATGTCACATGCCTTCCAAAATCATTGAACTTAGATACATAAAAGTAGATTTCTAGTAAGTCCTGGAATATGTAAAACATCATTAAGGGTCTTAACCCTACCATCACTAAAACACAACTTTACCTCTCCTTTTCCCACAATCTTTGTTGTGCTATTATCTCCAAAGAAGACATTCCCTCCATCATATGTAGTATACTTAGTGAACCACTCCTTGTTAGGAGTAATATGATAGGAGCAACCTGAATCAATAAGCCAAGAGTCATCACTAACAGTATTACATGAAATGATCAATGCATCATTGTCGTCATCTGAGGATTTATCTATAGAAGCATCATAACTCTTTTTCTTTTTCTTACAATCCTTCTTTACATGTCCTATTTCTCACAGTTCCAACACTTTACCTTACTCTTACTAGGGGTTTTAGAATGTCCTTTCGACTTACCATTTCCTTTCTTGTCTCCCTTAGGTTCCTTTTACTTATGCCTACATCTTATAAACAAGGCATCTTGGGATCCCATTTTAGACTTCCTCCTCATCTCCTCTGATAGGAGAGTAGGAATTATATTGTCCATCTTAGGATTTGCACTGCTACCACTGATAGCAAGAATTAGATTTTCCCAAGACTCTAGTAAAGAACAAAGTAACAAAATGAATTTATCTTCATCTTCTAGGTTTACATCTACAAATTCTAATTGACTTAGAATCAAATTAAAAGAATTTAAATGATGTGCAACATAATCACCATATTTTATCTTTAAAGAATAAAACTATCTTTTCAGATACAACTTATTAGTAAGAATTTTGGTTTGATAGATATCACCTATCCTCTTCCACAATTTATATGCGATAGCTTCATCTAAAACATTCAAGAGAAAAAAATCAACAAGACATAACCTTATGGTCCCTCTTGCCTTATCAAGATTAGCCCAATCCTCACCTGGCATCATTTTAGATGGATTTGTCTTATTACAAACAACTAACCATTGATCTTTCTCTTCAAGGAGATCCTCCATTTTTAGTTTCCACATCTCATAACTAGATCCATTGAATCTTTCAATATATAGATGAGAAGTAGAACTCATTGTAACACACTTCTTTTACAAATCTGCAATAACACAATAGTAAAAGCTCTCACTATAGCCAAAAACCTTCAAAATTTTAAGAGAAAGACATCCCAAACCCTAACTAGCCATTGGATCTAATACCAAATGTTGAAAATCAAGGTAATACTATAGCTTAAAACTTGTAAAGCTATGAGACTGTAGATCTAATTAAATGTTTTTGTCACAATTATTTCTATATGATTAATTTGTCTAGATCAATTTTACCAATTGTAGAAAGAGATAGAAGATTGTAGAAGAATGAGACAAGGAGATAGAAGTGACACAACATATATGTGGAGAAACCCTTTCAGGAAAAAACACCACCAGAATCAATAGTGCTTGTATTATTTAACCTTAGAACAAGATTACAATAATATTGATATGCTTCCTTTCCTTCAACAATCCTTCTTCACAACCTGCAGTAAATTCTCATAGAACTCTCATACACTTGATACAATTAGTAGACAATAATATGAGCATGTAAACTCATAAGAGTTGTACAATACAAGAGCATAAAGCTCCTCACAAAAATCTATGCCTAGATTGGGCAAGTAGAGTTCCATAATGTAATATGAAGTTAAACCAAAGTCTTCCTCAATTTAGGCACCCCAAATTGAACACTTAATTGAACTTTGGTCAAGAAGATATCATGAAAAATTCACCTCAAATTTGGTGCACAAGAATGGGCCCACTTGATTGAGCCTTGTAAATATCTTCTCATGCAAAAGGTGTTAATTGAAAGATGCCAACTTGGGTGCCCAAGGTGGTCCCAAGTCAATCTTAGTTAATTGAAACATATCTCTCCACCAATTCATGAAAAAATTATGCATGATTGATCATCCCCACTTAACTGAAAGTATCCACCTATTATTTATCATTCAACTGAAGTCATTAGTCATGCAACTCAATTCAACTCAAGTCAACTAGCATTCAACTCAAAATAACTACATGCAATTGAAGATAACTAAACCATAACCGAACCGAACCAAACTGAACTAAACTAAACTGAACTGAACTAATCTGATCTAAACTAAATTGAACTGAATTGATACTGATACTAGACTGATAGTGCCACTCCACTCATGTAAATATCAATCCCTAATTTGTAGGGTCAAAACATGCATTACTAAAGTGTTATCAATCCTCCAAATAGTTAACTGAAGCAAGGTGGGTTCCACCTTCCATGTGGGCACCCGATGTGTTCCTATCTTGTAGGAGCTCTTCTTGGATGTCCCCACATGTTCCTATCATTTAGGAATAATAAAAAATGTCAATTTACATGTTCATTTCATTCGAATTTAATCTCTTTCTAATCCTAGTGTTAGGGAACACTTTCCAAGGACTTAAGAGATACATGAAATATGTTTAGGAGTGTAATTAAATGGCATCCTATTCCCAACACGAGGGAAAAATCAAGCAAAGAAGAGAGAAATATATGGAAAGAGCGAAAGATAAATAATCACAAATAGAGGACACAAGGGGGATCTGATTCCATGATGTCAGATTTTCTCATGCTTATATAAATAATAGGTAATTGTTGTGCAATGTGAAAGATCATCAATCTCCACCAGATTAGGAAGAATGCATGAAAGACAGAGTAAAAATTAAAAAAATTGGGTTGAAATAGAAGGGAATACTAAATTCCCCCAACAATTTGCATTGTCCCCAATTTTTCAAAAATCAAACAAAAACATGGAAGAATGATGATACAGATAGAAGAAGGTTCATGGCATAAAATCACTCATGTATCCAAGCACTAAAAAGGGTGACAAGGTCCATCCAATAACAATTAACACAATCATGGGCGAACACATCACAACACACAAACATCTAATCTAAAGATAAAGAAGAGGCCTCCCTCTAACACTAATCCACCAAGAGGTCATCTGCTTCCCAATCTAGATCATTATAAGGGGAAGAAGGATGAGACTGCAGTGGTGGAATATTAAGGGGAGGAGCTTCCAAACCTCCCAAAACAAGGGATAAGGAAGAAGGCCCTGCAAGGTCTTCTCCATTAGGCTCTTGTGGAGCTATGGTCAACGACTTTGTGAAGATCACTTACAAGGTTGAAACTTCATCTAGAGAGTTAAACATGCACTTTAATGGAGTTCCATATCGTACCTCAATGAACGGAGAGGGTTACACTCGAGATTCACCACTTGGCTCACTGAGTGACTCAGGAGTGGTGACAAACTCAAGGGAAGCTGAGACTTTTTTCATCACTAAGATAAAACAAGCTAGCATAGTACTACCCTTTGGAGAAGGTGGGCTCCTCTTACTCCCTCCATTGCCATGTTCCACCCTTTGCTTTGTCAAAGGATGTGAACTCCCCATAAACAAGGTGAGAGATGCAGAGGAAGAGGAGGAGAAAACCACAAAAGATACCACTGAAGTATTCAGTATATCCACAGGTTTAGGGAATAGTGAGATGTTTGGAAGGTGTTGAAGCTTCTAAAATCCTAGTGTATTTTCTCATTCTGCATGGATCTAATCTACCTTTGGGTAACACCTTGTCCTCATAAGTGAGTAGGGTTTCATTTTGTGAGCCTTCAAATGTTCTAATTTGGCATTGACCGGTTCTGCCAATTCCCAGTCCTTTAAGTCACTTCTTCAAGCCATTGTTTACATCTGTTTACTGCCCCCTTTGGTTAGAGTACTAGTTATTCAACCTACTCATTGATTTCACCAATTCCCTAAGTTGGGGTTTTAATTTTCTCAATGACTTAAGCTTAAGTCATCAGTTTGCAAAGGGTCATGTCTCTGGCAGCTTAGCCAAATCCTTTCATTAAATGCTAACCGTGTTGTATGTAGGTTTTTCAGATTCAAGGATATTGGAGAAGATCTTGATTGTACCCCACCACCTCACAGACTTAAGGTGCTAGCCAGTTATTTGGTGTGAGGTCAGCGAAAAGCAAACGCATGTCCCATATAGGATGTGGGGCCCAACCTCCACTATTGATTTTGTAGCTCATGGTTTTAGACGGACGACCGTGATCAAAAGTTAGAGTAAATCTCTACCATTCCCCGCTAGCTCGTGGGGGGAAGATGAAGGTTGGTTAAAAGCTATGAGGTCAGTAAGATTGTGACACATGGCTCTAGCCATTCAGTTTGGAAGATGCATAGGGCCTGTTGATAGGGTAGTTGGTGTCTAAGATGGATTAATGTTATTGGTTAGAGGCAGGACAGCAATGCTTCACTAGATTTCAAGCCCAGTTAGCCCTAGATGAACCATTCAATCTGCCAACTCTTGAGGAGATCAGTGGGTAGTGTTCAAAGTTGGAAAATGGCACATGGTAGCCATTTTATCTTGCAATGGGTGAAGTATTAATTAATTATTCCTTGCTTGTGCAATCACGTCGATCTCAATCTGTGTGAAAATGTAGTTGTTGGGAATCATGAAGGGTGATCCGCAGATTCTCATGCAGCTCAAGTTAAACAGTGACAGTACATATGCCACCGAATTTCCATGTTTGTGCATGTGTGTTTACTAAACATTGATGAAGGTTGCCATTACCTCACACAATAAATATAGTAGGAATTAATTGCTAATTGTATCATTTATTTTAGCAGTTAGAAATCTTTCTGAGTCGAGTCCCATCAAGTTCGAGTGCTTTTATGACAAGAGAAAATGAGTAAGCTAATTAGAAGGTCTATTCGTTTGAGCTCGCAAAAGCTTGGTCTTGTTATTCAGGATTGTGCCCACCAAATGCAGTAGAAGATTTCAATTCCAGGATGTTGCTGCTCAACCGGTAGATGACAAAGGCAAGCAGCCAGTGCGCTCTATTACTGGTGTCAATAGGAAAATAAGGTATGGGTGTGGCTCTTCGGGCTTCAAAACTCGCCCATTGATCTCACAGAAAGCCAGTTGGATAGCGAGATTGAAACAGATCCCAATTATTGACAATATCTCTCAACTCTGGGCAAAAATATGGCCCTGGGTGAGGAGGTTCTGTCTATCCCTCCATTAGTTGTTAGGAATCCAAACGGGTGGGTTAATACTATGATGCACGTAGGTGAGGATGAGGAGGAAGCTGAGGTTACATCTCCCTCTCTAGAAACAACTCAGAGTGGGTGTGTGTATCGGGGTTTGGGTGTTGGTAAAGGAAAGGTGGTTGGTTTATAAGGAATTGCCATGTGGGATTGTAAATTTTTGTTGTGATGTGTTGTTGCGGTAGGTAGTTTCTTCTCGAGTGTACGTGACAGTTACTTTTTGGGTTTGGTGCTGAATGTGTACCCTTATGGCAATGAAGATGCCTAGTTTTTTGCGTCATGGATGACAACAGGGGAATTTTGGTGGCACTTTTGGTTTCCCCTTTTTGATGGCAGATATAATTTTGGTTTTCCCCATTTGCACCATGTACTTTCAAATTTAACACATGGAGGATTTTGAAATGCAGTCAAAATGATAGGTGAAATGAAAATGTTGTATTTGACATGCATTTGGGTTTGAAGCTTGTCGCTCCCTTCTTCTATAAAAGGGAAACCACAACTCATTTGTAGGGATGGAAAATTCTGGCTAGGTTTTGGGTCAAATGTATATTAGTAGATAGGAATAAAATAGATTGTCAGTTTTGAGCTTATGAATGAACTCATGCAATTGTCTTAAATTGTTCTGTAGATATGACTTAAAATACAAGCAAGTATATAATTCTGATATATTTTCTCTCCTTTTGCAAGTTTAAGTGAATTTTGAATGAAATATTAATGGTATTTCCATTTTGAAGATTTGTTCAAATCTTTGTCTCTGTTCTTTGTTTTTATTCAAGCAATCAATTAAAATACTTAAAAGGGGTCATAAATTTACATTTATTTACAAAGGATCTAATAAGCAGTAATGTATCAGAAAATTGAGCTCCATGATGCAAAGTTATTGTGAGAGTAGTCCATTCTATTGAATTCTTGGGTCATTTTTGTTTCATTGGTTCTTATATGTGTTACTCCATTTGCCCAATGAATAGGGCACTGATCTATTCCTTAATGATTTACCTAAAGGGTTAATCAAACAATTGTCTAGCGATCAACCTAAAGTCAGGATTTAAATTCATTTAAAATTCATTGATCTCAAAGTTTGTATGTATCAATTCTCATTGAGGATGTCTTCATTTTGATGAATGGGTAGCAAGTTACTTAGAAACAAGCCAATTTCATAGTAATTGTTGTAGAATTATCCTTCATCCAAATTGATCTGTGTAAATGATGTGTTCTACAAAGCAAAACCTGAAATGAACACACTAGGAATACCCTCCTTGGTCCCACAGAGCCTAAAGTGTAGAAGATCTCAGTCATTGACTAGATCTTGTTAGTTGGCCATTCATTACAAGAGTCTTGAGTATAGGAATTGGATATTTCTTAGAGATTTCTTAGGTGTAGTGGAAAACACCAACATAAGGGACATCAATAGGGGCAACTCAGTTGAAGGAGCGATAAACACTTGCACCTTTTTGGGGTCAAGTGGATTCACACTCACAATAGGTGTTGGGATCGATACTAAACTAGATTGAACAAAAGCAGAGGGGAGGAGAGAGGAGGAAACAATAGGAGGCCCTAAATCAGGGGTGATCATCTCCTCTTCCTTCTTTTGCAAAGTGGCCTGCTCAGCCGCTAGATTCTTTCACCAACGCTTGTGCTCATGTGTAAGGTGGTTTTTGTGACTCTTTAAGCTAGAGGTCAGGAGCTTAGAAGGGACAAAAGGCTCTTGCTCAGCCATAGGGGTTTCCATCACAACTATTTTTGATAGAGGGACATGCTCCTAAACAAGAGCATGAGGGCAAGTTGAGAGACAACCAAAGGAATCATCTCTAGTGTGTCGGTAGCGGGCCTCTTCTCGTTTACTACTTTGGGAGCAAAAGTAGTGGGAGGCTGCGAATGTTTAGACATAGAGGATTCCCCATAGAGACCCTTTCTTCTTCCATATCAAATGGGCCTATGCTTCGTGGGAAAAATGGGAAGCTCAAACGTGAGACGCTTGGGCTTTCACCAAGCAAGCACCATAAGATTCTCTCAAAAACACGGAACATATCTGATGGTGCCACGATAGGGTGAGAGGAAGCATCACGCTGAACAGTGGAAGACAAAGAAGGGGGACCCTAAGAGGGATTTTCTTCTCTTCTATGGGCCTTGACAACATCACTGTTAGTTTTTGGGTATGTGCAGGATCATCATGGAAAAAACAAACCCTTAAGTGTCAAAAAATTTAGAAAAATCAGAGTTAGACAACTTGAAGTAAAAATTTGAATAAGTTATCTATATTATTTCAAAAATATGTAAGAATAGAATTTGTAGAAAATCAAATTTAGTTTCTAAACTACTACGTTTTTTTTTTTTTAAACAAAATCTATTTGGTCAAAATTTGAAATTTCAATGCAGAGTACTTAAATTTCAAGGAAAAAATAAGAAGTACGTGTCTGTCTACCCTAACCACAATAAAATGATAATATTTTTTTATAAGATTTATAGATATACGTAGAGGACTCATGTCCGAATTTGATGCATATTTTTTTGTAATTTTTTTCCAAGTAAATAATTAATTTATTTTTTTTTCTACAACTTTTAAAAAATATAAAAAATCGTACGTCTAACCACCTTAACTTGGTCAAAACTTCATGAAATTATTATTACATTTTTAATCCTATAATATACGAAGCATAGAATGCGACGCATGTTTTGGATTAAAAAATGTGATACCGTTTGAAAGTTGTAGATGTTTTTCATTAGCCTATAATCAGGACTTTAGTCATAATTCAAATAGAAAATGAATAATAATTATTTATTAAATTCAAAGTAAAGCATAATTTATAGTGGTGGAAAGCTGAGAATCTCCTTTAAAAACCCTTTTTGTTTCATTATTTTTTGGTAAATAAAAAAAGTCATCAGCTGCATACCCTACAAATACCCATCATATCGCCACTTTTTGGCCCATCATGATCCTGCACATACCCTTTTAGGCATGCCTTGTGTGAAACAACATAAGGTGATGGAGGGTACCTCACTCTAGGGATTAAGTTCTCTTTTTTGTACTTTTGATATGTCTGGTACAAGAGGTCCTTTCTAGGTGGGAGAGGACCAATGGGGTGAGGGCGAAAAGTGATCTAAATAATATCTGCCACACACAACTAGTGGTTTATAACCGGTGTCATGGATCACATGGATGAAAGCCTCATGAATAAATTTCAAACATTTGTGCACAACCAAGGGAATTGCATTCATAGCTACTAACTAGGGGATACCTAGCTTCACTTTGAAGAGTTCAGACCCCGGGATTATGTCAAACAATAGGTTTATAGATTTAGGTACAACAAGGACTAACAAAAATATACTACTAAGGGGAGGTATGAAAAGTTTATTATGTGTACATATGGTGCTCACAAGTGCATCATACACATATTTATGTGGGAAGTTAATTAACATAATCTCCTCAATTATAATGTTCAGATAAGATGTCAGGTCAACAAGAACACCTACTACAGTGTTCTCGTTGATTCGTGTAGGGATATAAAGTGAAGATGGTTCTCTATTAAAGCCCATTGGAATGTCCTACAAGGTGAAAGTTATGCCTGTACTACTACTTGTAGGCTACATAAAGGGGATAGACAGATGTAGAAAAGAGGCCATCATGCAAACTAAACGATAATCTAACAAAGCCCCCCAAAGGTTGTAAGATAGGATAGTGACCCAGTTAAGGCTTTGTTCCATAGCTCCTATGAAATCTTTCAACTATGCCTACTAGGGGTCACAGGCTGGGTTGTAAGGTGAAAAACCTCACAACACTCACACCTACAATGCTCCTAAAACATGAGAAAAGGAGCCTTCGATACCACCAAATGGAACCAAAATGGTTCCTGTCAAGTTCACCAAAAATGTAAGAGAGGGGGACCAACCACATCAGGGCTCTAGGTCATAAAGATTCGAGAGTGGAGGGCTGAACTAACTTATCCCACTCTAAAATATCCTTGGGATAAGGATCAAGAATGATGAGCACTATAATGTACTTCTATCACTCTACAGGTCCTGAACATAGGTTTGGGCCAGGTGAACTAGTTTTTGGAGTCAATACTATATCTTAGATAGCTCTTTGTCTGAGGATAGTAGCACGGTTCTAGGATGACAATGCAAAACATTGGCATCTCTCAGGAACATTGGCATCCGTACAATCAGAAAATAGTAAACACAATACAAATTGCCTAAAAACTAACTGACAACCTAACTAGTTGGTTTTGATGGGAGAAACAAAATGATAAAATATGAGAAATAGAGATGAAGATGATAAAGCAAGTAAATGAAAGCTAAGGTGATGGAGATAATCTCACAAATATGCCTATTCACCAGCTAGCTCTACATGTACCTTCAACTACATGCAAGAAAGAGGGAAAGTTATTGGGGTTGTATAGGGGTCTACCTTAGTCTGACCCCCATTTTGGTGTTTCCACCTCCACAAATAGATAGAAAGAAACAAAGTAGAAATATGTGATAAAGGAAAGAAGAGAGAACAAAAAAACTACAAATAGTATTATGCTACTTCTATCAAATCACA
Organism: Sequoia sempervirens; assembly: GCA_007258455.2. NCBI lineage: Eukaryota > Viridiplantae > Streptophyta > Pinopsida > Cupressales > Cupressaceae > Sequoia > Sequoia sempervirens. The sequence continues at coordinate 7,945 of VDFB02047649.1, read as the reverse complement.
AAGGAGAGGAGCGAAATGCTACCTCCTCCACCCAAGAGCTCACTAGCCAATGGAGGAGAATATGGAGTTGGCAAGGTCACCAGAGCCACAACTGTGATGAAGGGAGGTCTCGCAAGACTCCAAGTCCACACTTCTATGGATTTCTTCACACTTGTAATATGGAGTTTATGGAGTACTATTACTACAATAAAGTGTTGAAATGCTGCTTGAGAGTGAAGTGAATGCTAGAGAGTGAGATTGAATTGCTAGGATATGTGAAAAGGGATGGATTGAGTGAAGAATGAATGAATTTGAAGGAGAATGAAGATGAATCTTCCATTTCTAGGGTCAGTTGGCTGAAGAGGGATGTTACAAATCAACCCCAATTGGGTGTGTAATGCCTCTACCAACTTCAAATTCGGGAATTTTTTACGGACCACAGTGCACCGCGTGGACGTCCATGCATCGTGCTTGCATCCCCAACAAATATTTTGTCACCAACACAAGGGGAAAATTCCAAATGGATGGAAGGCAGTTGGGTGATGTGGAATTTTACCTTCGGATTTTATTTTCTAAGCTGAGCGTGTGTGAAAGGAGAATTTGCATAAAGGGTGCAAATTTGCTCCTATACAATAAAAGATATAGGTTATATTTTATCTCACAATAATAATTATAATTCCTAATGGTAGTAGCATATGGTTCCACATTCTACTAATTATAGGAGAAAACTATGAATATTGAAGCATCAAAATAAAGGCCATGGTATTATTGCAAGATCTTTCAGAATTAGTATATGTAGGATATTTTTAACCTAAATATCATAATGTTTTCAATGCTTTGACACCAAACCAATGAATGTGGCTGAAATATGATAGAAATATGGAGAATCAAATAGATCGTTTAATTTACATTGGATACTTTAATTTATCCTTATATTTTTGGGATGAAAAAATAATGCATTGGATGGTTTTTAAATATAATACAAGGGATTTGAAAAAGTTAGATTGGTAAGATTTCAAAAATTTAGAGGAGAGATTAAAAAAATTTAGGATAAAAGTAGATAAGTCCATTCAAGATTTTATCACAAGGGATAAAGGTAATGTGAACTATGTTAGGAATCAAGTGGAAGTTGCAAAGGGGTGATCCCACAAAGCTAGTTTACAATTTCTCGAAAATTCTGATTTTTTTTGAAATCACATATTTTTATAAAATATAATGATTTAAGCCTTTAAAAGTTCCATTTAAAAGCATTCCAATTGAAGAGGGTTTGATCAATGCTTAGATCAAACCCCTTGGATAGAACCCCACTAGTTTTAAACCATACCTATAATGCAGTCTCTTTTACACCTATCAAAATGTGATAAAAAACCAATTTTGGTTTACCTTTTGGGGGATCAAATGAATTCATTTAAATTTTATTTTTGTAAGTATGTACTCCTTATTACAATATTCCCAAAAAGTATAATTTTAAATAAATTTATTTTTATTATTATATCTATTTGTATTTCTTGTGAATGTAGGTTTTTCACCAAAATCAAACTCTTTGTTTTGCACATGTGGAAAAATAGAAGATTATAAATTTTTGAAAAATATGAGTGCACTATATATTGAAGTCCTTGAATTGAACAAAAAAAAAAATTATGATACACAAAAAAAGTGCATATAATGACTTTCCTATGTTTGAATTGTAATTGGTTTGACTCAAAACTTGATTAAGGAAAAAATATTCAATAAAAAATACTATGAAACCAATTAAAGCACTAGATATCATAGTTACAAATCTGAACTCGAAAAAATTAGAATTTTATCCTTCATGGAAAAAGTTGTGTTATCGGTAGTGTCCTCCTTAAAAATGGTGTTTACCTAAAAAAACTAGTTTCAAGGAGATGGAAAAAGAAGTGCAATTTGATTCCACAAATTTTGGAAAAAATATATTTAGAATCTACAAAAAAAATTCCACAAATCACCAGTTCGCATCATCTTCAAATTCCTCATGGTTTAGCGCTATAGGTACCTAAAAGTGAAGATTTAGTTAGAAAAAATTAATTCAATGTCCAGTTTGGCCAAAAATTATAAACTAGTATTGTGGGATCACCCAAAGAGAAAAAATAAAAAATAAAATATTTTTATATATCTTCTTAAAAAATATGGTTTAGTGGTGATAGCTATTGAATAAATAAAATATCTATTCAAACTCAAAGTGGAAATTTTTGTAGGTTAGTTTTAGTCTCATAAGGAGTGTATATACATTGTTGTATGGAGATCCTAGTGTAAACTTTCTATTCTAGTATAAGAATGAATGGAAAATTTATTACTCATATTTTTCAAATAAAATAAATATCAAGGGGGTTTGTCTACTACATGAGGATGTTTTAGAGGAAGATGAACATGAAGAATTTAATGGATAAAAAAATCATCCACTATAGGTATTGTGAATATTTAGACATTTGCATTTTGTAGGGATTAGGTTTTTTTCATAGAAAAAATAGATAAAGGATTTTGGTTAATTCAAGGAAAAAGATGAAGTTAGTTTATAGTGTGTGTTTAGTAGGAAAAACTAAGATATTGTTATGGTAAATAAACTATGATAGACCTAAGGAAAGTTCACATTTAATTTTTAACTTTCATAGATGATTTTTCTTTTGCACATGGGTATATTTTCTTGAGTAGAAATTTTAATCCTTTAAATGCTTCAAGAAATTTAAGGCTATGGATAAAAATAAAAGTGGGCATTATTTAAAATACCCAAAACTGATAGATGGGGAGAATTGAATTCAAATTATTTTTCTATGTTTTGTAACAATTATGATAATGAAACTACAAATTACTACAACTTATACCTCGTAAAAAAATTGTATTATGGAAAGAATGAATCATATCATTATAAAAATGGCATGAAGTATGTTATAGTGAAATAAACTCATAATTTTTACTAGACTAAAGCACTTGCAACAAAAATATATGTATTAAATCAAAGCCTAAAAAAATTAATATAGAACATCAAATAAAGATTTGAGTGGTCACAAGCTTTAGCTAGCTCATTTACATTTATTTGGTTGTCTAAACTAAGTATATGTATTATAGTTCAAAAGTGGAAGAAGTTGAATGTAAATTATTATCTTTGCATCTTTGTGAGATATTTTGACAAAACTAAAGAACTTATATATTTATAATCATGAGATAAAGCAATAAATAGTGAGTTAGGATGTTGTTGAAACAACAAAAAATGGGGTTGGAAGGCTATCGTATGGCTTAGGACATAGAGCACACCCACATTCCAATTATTTCATTAAAGGTTGACCCTAGATATCTCAATGCGAAGGAGAAAGAGATCTTGCAATAGGGCCATCTTAAGGGCTGATTGTGAACTCATGAGGGGTTCACCACCAAGCTAAGGCTTGGAAAGACAAATTCAGTGCAAGATGAAATGCTTAGTTCCTTAATATGATACAATGTTTCACTAGATGACCTAATAAAGGATGTAAAACAAAACATAAAGTTGCAAGATGAAATGTGTGCACCTAGGAATCTAAAGATGATTGTTTTGTTAGTGGAAAGGGGTTTTCCTTGGTTAAACTCCATTTTGGTAATCAAACCTTGAAATATAATGAAATAGGAATGGAGAATGATGAATGAACAAGATATGATGTTGTAACTCACAAAAAACTTGCAACAAAGTGTTGCAAACATGCATGAAATGGCTCCAATGGATGTGGATCTTGACTCTTGCTTGAATATGATAGATCTTGAATGAAATGCTAGCTTGAGTCATAAAACCCTACATCACAATTGTTAGCTCAAAAACAAACATTATGCATGAAGTCTTTGAAATGATGCTCTAAAATTATGCTTGATAATCTACCCTTGAATGAGCTCTTGTAGAAACATGAATGCTCTTGTGAACTCAAAATTTCTATTATGAATAGTCTCACAAAAGTCTTAGGTGAAAATGAGTGAAAGAGCCTTGTATTTATACTTAATTATGCAAGAATTCCTGAAATTACAACACTACAAGTTGACATCAAATCTAGGAGGATAAAATCCCCCCAAAAATTTGAATTAGTTTTGATTTTGGGCTAGACAAGACACATTCGCCCAAGGTGGTGAATGAGTCCCATTAGGCATAATTTATGGAACAATTTTTATAAATTATTAGAAATGTGTGAAACTAGGTTTGGGACCCAAAATCCTAGGTGGGAATCATTCGCCCAAGGTGGAAAATGAGTCCCAGATCACTAAATTTGGGCCATTCAACTTGAAAAACTTGACTTATGATTAGATGTTGATTTGTGTCAGGATTATCCTTGAAAAGATGCATTAAATGAGGCTTGTGGTTGAAAAATAGGGCTAATTAAACCATAAAGAAGCCCAATTATTAATGAAAACCCTAGAAAAGTGTGAAAGTGTGTTGCAACACTTTACAACACCTTAAATAAGTCATGATTAAGGTTAAAAACAGATTTATTAGGTTCAGTTATTGAATAAAACCTTAGAAAAGTGTGAAAGTTTGTTACAACACTTCACAACACTTTGCCAAGGTACCCTTTTAAGTCCATTAGTTCACAAGGGACCAAGACCCTATGTGAATGTGTTAGAAACATTACAATACTAAATGAAGGCACCATTAAGCTTAGTTAACAAGGAGGGCCCAAACAAGCAAGGAAAAGGGATACTTTTTTTATTGCCACATTTAGCCCCCACTTTAGGGATAGGATGAACTTGCTTCAAACTCACACTAAAGTAGACAAAAACACATCAAGAGGGGTCCAAGAACTCCAATGGTGGTAAGATAGGATGACAATGATCAAGATGGGTGATCAAGCCCCCAAGATCAATATCCCATGGCAAACCAAAATGGACACAAAATAACACACATAAAAATGATATAAGAGCCACAACAAAGCACAAGCATGCACTGTCAAAGACATAAAGAAAATGTAACAAAATGGAAAAGAAAAAGGATGGATCAATCTTCGACCGTTCATCCATCGCGATGTGGATCAGATATAGGTTGTTTTTCTAAAAAAAGCATGCTCACTCTGAGGCAAAAAACTTCTAGGCTGTCTATTGGGTGAGAAATCCAAGAAGGTGAGACACATACACACATGACTAGTACGTACTCACAAACATGTGGGTGGCTAAGGGAAAGTATTTCCCTCATTTGGATTCCCATCAAACCATACCAAAGTCATGCCTCCTAATATATTTAATAAGGAACCACACAAAAATGAACTTCAAGCTTCATGAGAGAAGAACAACTTCATATGCTTGGAGCTCATGAACAAACAAGATGGATGTACAGGAATACAAGTTGTGTTATGCAAGGTGGCCATATAATGCAAATGAAAAATGTAGATAATGTTCAAAGGATTATTTCTTAATTCATGCAAGGTCTTTAACTTAGGGAACATTATGCCTAATGTCTCCAAGAGAGGACCAATCAAAGAATAGAAGATTCACAACTTATGGGATGTAGTTTTTCGCATCAAGCCACTAAGAGGAATATAATATGCTACTTGAAAGATCATGCTCTTGTAGGACATCACACCCAATGTCACCACAAAGCAAAAAATGCATCATATGAAATAAGAAGACTACACCATGAACCATGAAAAGGAAAAATAAAATGCAAAAGAATAATGCCAGTGTATGCCCCCACTTTAAAGAAATTGCTAATTACTATGAGCAATTACTTTCAAGTAGAAAATGATAAATGTTGGCAATAAAAAGGACATGAGAGATAACTTGGAAAGCCCTATTCCAAGTCAAATGTTTCCAAGTAAAGCTACGTCATGCAAAATAAAATAGTAAAGGGGTTGCCCTAAAAAATGAAAACACCAAACACATAAGGGATCTATGGATTTGGGGTCAATATGTTCTTGTTACAATGTATTTAGAGAGCTTGAAATTGTCATCATTCCCCAAATAAACATAAAACTGGAAGAATGACAAAGAGAGTGAAAACAAATTTATTTTTTTGGGTCAACATAGAAGAGACATGAATGTTTCGAAGCCTTGTGTCATCCCCAAAAGGAAAACACAAGAAAAATGAAAAAGATAAAGAAAAATATTTTGGGTCAACATGTAAGAGACATAAATGTCTCGATGCCTTACATCATCCCTAAAGGAAAAGACAAGACAAGTGAAAAAGATAATGAAAAAGATTTTGGGTCAACATGGAAGAGACATGAATGTCTCGATGCCTTGCATCATCATACCCAAAAGGAAGACACAAGAAAAATGAAAAGATATTTAAAGGTGAAAAGATAAAAGATTTATGACATATAGAAGAATGAAAGTACAAATAGATGAATGTCACAAAGAGAGAGAACATCAAACAAAACATCACGGGGGATCACAATATGCACATGTGATCACATAAAAGACAATGAAAAAGACTAACAAGGCACATGTGAGTCAACCTAAAGTAGGTCATCCGCATCCCAATCATTTTCATTGTATCAAAAAGGTGGAAAACTAGCCAAAGGGATAATAACAAATGTTGAACTATGGTCATCACCAGGATCAAGACTCTTAATAGAATTGTCATTTAAGCTCATGGAAGAGGAAAACAATGTATTCAATTCATTATGCACCTCTTCATCAATTTTAGTAACTTCCTCAAATCATCAACTAAGTTAATCACAATAGGAGGTCGAATGATAATGTCTAAAGAATGGTTTGACTCTTGTTGTGATTGCATTATAGGATATTTTTGTTTCAGTGAAGGGGGAGGCTTGTCATGAATTGCTTTAGTCAAGTTTGGATTTTGATTCTTTGTTTATTTCTTCATTAACTTGTGAGCAAGGGCACAACATCTATGTCTATAGTCTCTAGCACCTATGTTTCTTTTAATTCTATTTTCAATTTGTGTTTATGTAGGAGCGGGTTGGTCAATTATACATTTCTTTTCTTCCCTAGGGGGAGAAATTGAAGGAACCACGAAAGGTTGTTCAACCACTTTCTCTGTGACTTTATAAACTTGTTTTATTCTAGGAGGTGTGAGAAGATTGTTTTCATTATCTCTTGGTATTTTTTAAGAAGTAGGTGAAGTTTATGTATTAGGTTGGTCTTAGTTGTTTGGAATATCTTTAGGCTCAATCATGGTTTCATCAATGATGGTAGGCTCAGTTGTACGTTGAGGCATGATTCAAAGGGATAATTCTACTATTTTCTTTATGAAAAAGAAGTATTCTCATGGTTTTATAGGTTATATAGGTTCGGCCCAAAAGAAATGTAAGGAGAAGTTTCCACGGGAGGACAAATGGTTAAAGCCACTATGATGGATGGTAAAGATTTCATTATCAAAGGGAAACTCTAAGCATTTATGCACAACTAAAGGGACTACATTCATGGAGTGAAGCCATGGATAGCCTAGCTTCACACAAAATTGGTCTGACTAAAGGATGATTGAGAATGAGATATCTAATGTTTTTGGTCCTATTTGTAAAGGAAGGGTGATAGATCCCATCGTAGGGAAAGAAAAAATGTTATGCATCTTGATCCATGCTTTCGGTTTATCATAGATATCATGATAGAGATCATGCAAAAGTAAGAATTCCTCAGTGATCACATTCTCTCCATAGACGGGATCTATTAATATCCCATTAGTGGGCTTGTCATAGAATCATTCAACCGGTTATGTAAAGAGGACAATTGGGTGCATGTTTAAGTATATCTTGTGAGGAGAAAGCAATATCAAGAGGCTTTGTAGTTTGGCCCTTATGAGGAATGATGTCTATCACACCTACTATATCATCCATAGGATCATTATCTATAGGATCATGTTGAACAATCTCATTCCTATCATCATTTGTATCAACATTCATCATACCATTCTTTGTAGTTTCGCTAGATTTGACAAATGAAATGTTATCATTAGGCATAGGGTTGGTAAAAATTTGCAAGTTTTGGTTAGGAGGAGCAATAGATTTATTTTCTTGATCACTAACACCTCCAATAGAAA
>VDFB02047648.1:0-13906 GCA_007258455.2 Sequoia sempervirens | reverse complement strand
CATAGGATGCTGCTAGGTGATAGTCGCTTGAAGACAATGGGGGAGGGACGACGATTCGTAGGTGGTGGCCCACACCATCGAGCCTACATAAGGCATTGACATACACTATTAATTTGAGGAGAGTTAGATGGCAGCAGAGGGGTCAGGCTCCACAAGGCAAGAGGCAGTTTAGGCTCAATTTTTTGGAACGGTGGTCAAGGGTCGACGATCCACATCTAGCTGCCTACAAGGGAGGGCTTGCAAAAGAAAAACCTGGTCATTTTACACATGGTATGGTAAAAGGGAAACCAGTGGTGTGGGATCCATGATGTAGATGGATGGTGCTCCTTGTCGTCTCAGATCAGCAAAAGAGAGGAGGTGACCTGCAGATGGTGGTCCACAAAGCCTAGCCCACAAGAGGATTTAAACTTAGCATTTTCTTCAGGAAATATGAGACGACATTAGAATTCACGGGTTCCATAGAATGGGAGGAAGCAGGAGCTTAGTTGTTTGAAAATGGATGTTAAACCAATGGTGAAGGGGCAACGAAGACCTGTGGAGAATGGCCCGCACACGGTGACTTGAGTGCTTCATTTGGGATGTGGGCTAGGCAAGATGCACCATGCAGGGAGTCGGGAAGAGATAGCCATTTGGAGACGGTGAGCAGGTAAGGGCAGCCCGCAGATGAATGTCCATAAGAGCAGACCTGCAATGACTGAATGAACTTCAACTTGGGATTTTCTATTTAGTCTCAGTTAACTACAATGAAAGGAAAGTGTTAGTCTGTAATGTCAAACCCACCGGAGATGATAGTTGAGGCTTCTGAAGTTTGGCTTTTGGTTTGCAAGGTTGACGATAGAGGTTAGCTTGCAGGCCGCAAGGTTGTGAGTGCCCTGGTCAAGAACAACAACGGAGGGGTCGAGTTTAGTGAGGCCCTAAATGGCCATTTCAAAGGATTTTTGAATTTTGAAAAGATGGGTTTTGCGTGGAGTTTTGTCCTCTAACCAATTTTAAGGTTCTCTTCTTCAAGATTTTGATAAATTTGTAAAACCCATCAAAAAACACACAACTGGTGCGGTGGAAAAAATCCTACCTAAAGATCCTACAAGAGCTTATGATGAGTATGATGGTTGCAGTGCTTGAACAACAATGGGATCATGTGGGCACGAAGGTGCGATAGAAGGCAGAGCTTGTTGACAAATTTCTGACAAAAGGAATAAAAATGAAAGGTCAATTGGGCTATTTATAGAAAATTCAACATTAATGACCTACATTTAATGTTGTACAGTGCCCAGCATGGTTGGATGGCGCGAAGTTTAAAAATAGCAGTGGCAGGAAAGGCGGAGCCCGTGGGGAGGGCGACAGTCAAGAGATTGCCATTTGGCAAGTCGGTGAAAGGGACGACAATGATGGACGCAGATCCCACAATGCAGGTGGATGTCCTGACTCAGCTACCATTTGGAAATGGAAAAAGCATAACAAAATTCTTCATGGGGAAACCCACAAAGGCAGACCCACACCGAGCAAAAGATGACAGTTTTAAGGACTTAAGGAGAATTGCTAGAGGAGCTCCACGGGGGAAAAATACAAGAAGGTTTCAAGGGTGGTGAAACTTGGTCAACCTAAGATAATAGCTTTAGGACTTCCTTGACCAGTTAGGACTCAAAATAGGGGGCACACAAAATGAGGCGAAGACAAAAGTGACCTCGCAAAAGTGAAAAAGACAAGGTCCCTGTTCCAAACGGAGTGTGTGTGCTATAGGCACTATGAATGTAAAATTCATCAAGCTCCCTTCAGGTTTTATTTTTTCTAAGTACTAGACCATGCCTTGAATGAACATCATCGACCCCTTTTGATAAATGACCACCAGCCTCCACCACATGTCTGCTTAGCGATGTCCAAAAGAATTCTCTCCTTTGATCTTCTACTAGACCCCGCTATGCTCCCACGTGTCTTCACTGTGGGCTATTTTTAACTACTTCCCTTCACTTCCTCATCAGGCCCTACTCGCATGCCATGTAGCTCTCATTTGTGTAAAGATTTGGTGGGCCCCACAAGTGACTTCTATAGTAAACATTGTTGTTGTGTGTCATCCCAGCACAAGCTTTCAACAAAGGGTGGGGAGAATGGACCATGGGTTGTGCCATGCTGCCACTTGTCTCCTTGTGGATGCTTCTTCAACACAAAGGATGGAGCAAGCTATGGACTACGATATGCTACCATGTTTCTAACTTCCTATACTAGGTGGCGACACTTGTTTGTTTGGGACTTTTCTAAGACCACTACTATCATTCGCAGGGGATGCACCTAGATGAGGAGCAACCAAATGCTATGGCCTGAATATTTTTCTATTACAACGGCCAAGGGAATCATTGCTACTGCATCATTGCTCTAGCTTCCAAATCTTTTTAGTTACTACTCACCAGGCAGTGGAGATATTGGCTATATATACTGCTCTTTGCTTCTGAAGAAGGGTTGGAAGATTACATGTTACATGTTCCAAGTTCCATGGGTTCCAGAATTACAATATTTTAGAGAGACACCAAGACTTTTTACTGTTTATATTATTGCAAGAACTCACAGACTGTGCCATTGTTTAGCCTCTCTGTTTTCTTATGTTATCTAATAAACTTTATACTGTGTCATTATTATTTAAATGGTTCATTTACATAAATTCTATAATTTTAATGCAAGTTTGTCAGTTTATATCATGTCTTTCGACTGGACTCTTTTCAGTGAATGGGTGTGAAAATTATTTTATGTCATTGAATGCATTGTTCATGCTTCAATCTTTATTTTTTGTCATTCTGGGACATACTAAATTGCTGAGTGGGCCCTTAGATCATATCCAAAAGATAGGTTTATCATACCTTTTGTCTAAATTTTGGCGCATTTCCTTAGTTAGATCCTTTATTTTTATATCTACTTCCTTTTCCCATTCAAAAAAACTAATTATAGAAGAAGTTGGCTTCTTTAAAAATATGGAGGTCACTCAATTTAGTACAATATGTCCCCCCATAAACTGAGTTTCCCATAAAGGGTTGTTACCTTGCCAATTTTTGGCAACAATAGTTTCTTTTTCCTAGCACACCTGATGGGAATGAGCTTAAATGAACCTAATTTTAAGGAGGGTGTATGAGCCATCGACATGTTACTAGGTCCTAAACAACAAATATTGCTAGTTTATTAGTACCACCATTAGGTACAGTACAACCCGTGACCCAATTAGTGAATGTTGCACTTCCTCTGCCCTTTCCGCTAGCCATGTTTCTTGCCGCTAACAGAAATTATGTGGCATGGAATTTCGGAAGTCCTCTTGTAGTGCCAGTAGCGCCAACCATTTGGGTCGTCATCCTAGTCTCTACCCTAAAATCTATACCCAAATTCATTGGAGATGGCTCAGGAACACCAGCTAAACATCTTCAAGATGTTGCGAATGTATGTCTGGTACACGGTGTTATAGACAAAAATATAGCACTAAGGTTGTTTGCTACCTCTTTCAGAGGCAAGGCACTAGATTGGTACCAAACACTACAACCGTGGACTATCAGTACTTGGGATGAGCTTGAAGATCCTTTCTATCAAATATTTTTGAATGAAGAAGACTGGTCCTTGCTATATTATTAGTTGTCGGTCATAAAGCAAGCTCTACATGAAGCCATGGTTGACTTCAATGCCCGGTTCTATACAAGCTGGAAGAGAATCCAAGTTGATATCCACCCACCACTCAATTTGGCATTTATGTTCTACTTGAAGTCTATCAAACCCGACATTTCAATGATGATCCAGTCTTTGGGTGGGACCACACTACTCAATGCCTACAACATTGTTGTTAAGGCGGAGAACAATTTGATAGATGTCAGAAAGTTTCCACCTCGGCCCATCTTTCCTATATTTCTAGAAATATAGGTTCCTACTCAAGAGATTCCTTCTACCAACGTGAGGGATCCTCCTCAATCTATGTACACATATCTGAGTGTGCCACAAAATGTCGCATCTACATTCGGCTCTTCAAAGGAGGATATGAGTGACATAAAGGAAATATTGTGGCACATAGCCAATGAGATAACTATTATGAAGCGTAACTAGGCCATTCCTCCAAAGTTGACCTATCAAAATTATCAAGGCGGAAGGACTTCTTACCAACAAAGCTAGTTCCAAGGAGGCACTCACACAAATCCACAGGCACAAACAACAAATAAAATAGTGTCGGTGCCTTCTCCATTGCAAAGTGCTAATCTAAGTTCAAGAAAATAGCTAACTACGGGGCAAAACAATTTAATTGATGACAACAACCCCTGGTGCTTCCCTTGTGGTTATTCACACATTCCTTGAAGCTATCCATGCAACAACCTACAACAAAAGGTGGTGGAGTAGTGCAACCAAGGTGGAACATCAAATCCCAGAAGCTATGTGTATACCTCTTCGCAAATGGACAATGCGGTGCTCATCGCGCAAATGTAGGGGATGTCACTCGAGCAAGAAGTAGACATCGCTCTTGATCACACACTCTTCTCATGGATGGAAGAAGTAGTGTTTTCCAATGAGGAATCCACATCTAAGACACCGCAAGTATAGTCTAATTACAACACCCACTCGAAGAGGAGATTAACAGGTGAACCAGTTGTTCTCCAACTAGTCTATCTATAGCCTAAAAGAACTTCTAACTAGACACCCACTACCTCCATAGTGGTGCATAATGTCCGCTGCAAAAGGAAATTTTTATAATGAGAGCTAAGGAGTAGAAACCTCTAAATCCACCACTATTTAATGTGGTGGAACAATTGAAAAATCATCCACTAATGTGTCTTTGTGGTATGTCCTATCCATCTCGAAACATAATACATTACTACAGAAGGCTCTCCAAGAGGATGTGAGCACTGTACCAATGGAGTAGTCACTCAAAGAAAAGGTTGTTGATCAATCACCTCCTACCAAAGTTCTTACAAATAGCACAACAAAATCCCCTACTGAAGTAAGGGATAAGCCAAAGCCTCAACCCTTCTTCTTAACTCTTATTATAGGGGAGAAATTATTACATAATTCCATGATCGACTTTGGTGCTAGCACCACAGTCATGCCCAAGAAAATAGCTAAGGTCTTAGGACTTAGCTACAAACCTTTGAAAAAGGGGGTTATGAAACTTGATGGGAATAAAGTTGAAACTATAGGCCTCATCGAAGACCTCCCATTGACTCTATTATCTTGTTTGAGTATCATAGTCCCTCAATACAATTTGATCATAGATGTTCCCCCTGTGTTTTGTCTCTACCTATTCTAAGAGTTTACTTCAAAAATAGGTGGGTATCTTTCTCTATATTGGTTGCTTTTGATCCTAAGGACCAAGCATGGAGCTAAAATGAATATAGTATCTAAAGCCCTACATTCGAAACATGTGGCCAATGAAGCCATGATCAAATTTGAGGCCCCTCATACCTCTATCACCAAGCAAGAAATGCATCACATTGAGCTATAGGAAGATGAACAAGTGATCAGAGATTAGACAGATCAGGAAGATGTTCTCTTAAGAAAACATATAGATACTGATCCTTTCAGCAACTACCATGCTACCAAGTTGGGCACCTATGTTATCTACGATGAAGATCAAGTACTGTCGAAGTTCATCAAAGAATCTGAGAGTGATCAAGCCTCAAAACTGTGGATGTTGCACTTCAATGGAGCAAGATGTAAGGTTGGCGTAGGAGCCAGGATATTTTTAATATCCCCACACAATGAAAAGACACTGATGTCTTTCCACTTCTAGTTCACTTGCTTGAACATTGAAGCTAAATATGAAGGACTGGTGCAAGGTTTAAACCTCACAGAGTGAATGGGCATTAAGCAATTAATGGTGTTTGGAGATTTTGAACTAGTAGCCAATCAATTCCATAGAATTTATGTGACTAAGAATGTCTACATACGATCCTATAGACACCAAGTTTGGGACCTGATTGAGAGCTTTGAAGTATTCAACATTCAAATGGTGCCCAGAGAAAAAAATACAAATGTGGATTGCATGGTAGCAATCGGATCCCAGTTTGGTCCTAGCTCCGACCTCATTCACAATAAACACTCTGTACAAGTGATAGTCCGACCAGCCATTCCAGCCAATGACCAATGTTGGAAAGTGTTTGACAGTGATGAACACATTGCCTCATTCATCTAGTAGTCGGGAGAATTTTTTGAACAACTCCAACCGAAGATCGTTGAAGCTTATGAAGGACAAATCATTCAGCTAAAATCCAACAAGCTTCCAAAGGGATTGGTCACTCTCAAAAATATTTTTGATTGTGATGATGCAAGAAATGACAAGAGGAAGTTTGTAGTAGATAAAGGTGACTATGTGGATCTTCAGGTCGGAGATGCAAGAAAGCTCAAAGTTAGGGAAGATGTCTCTCATCATGATAAAGAAAGGCTCATTGAATTTTGCAAAAAATATGGAGTGGTGGCCTGGTCATATAATGACCTCAAGGGATATGATCCTGATATCATCCAGCATACAATAGAGTTGGCAGAAGGTGCAAAACTTGTCCACCAAAAATAGAGGCCAGCCAATCCCAAGATTGAAGCGCTAATGGTGCAAGAATTAACAAAGTTGATCCAGTCATGGATTTCCTCCTCAATTAAGCATAGCACGTGGGTATCCAATATGATCCTAGTAAGAAAGAAAAATGGAGATATTTTTCTATGTGTAGAATTTTGGGACCTAAACAGAGCATCCCTGAAGGATCATTACCCGCTATCTTCAATGGAGTCAATCCTACAAATAGTGGTAGGATCAGAGATGTTTTCTTGTTAGATGGCTTCTTCGGTTACAATCAGATCTAGGTTAAAGAGGAATATCAACATAAGACAATGTTCACTACCAAGTGGGGAACATTCACATACACTAAGATGTTGTTCGACCTCTCAAATGTAGGAGCCACCTTCCAGTGGGCAATGGATATCACTTTTAGTGAACTAATCAACAAGATTATCCTAATCTATTTGGATGATTTGATGGTGTTCTCCAAGTCCAAGGATGATCATTTTGATCATCTTGAGATGGTGTTGAAGAAATGCTAGGAGTTTGGGATATCCCTAAACCCAAAAAAATGTGTCTTCAGAGTGTAGCAAAGCAAGCTATTGGGGCATGTAGTGTCCAAAGATGGAATTTTGATTGATCCCGAGCAAGTGAAATCAATCAAAGAGCTTCCCCTTCCGGTCAACAAGAAAGATATCCAGTCCTTCTTGGGAAAGGTAAATTTTGTTTGCAAATTTATTTTTGATTTTGCAAGAATAATTAGGCCAATCACCTTGATGTTGAAAAAGGATCAAACATTTAAATGGACAAAAGAAGCTAGAGGAGCCTTTGAGAAAGTCAAGGATGTTATTTCCTCCACTCCTATTCTAGTCAATTCAGACTTATCAAAGGACTTCATAATGTATGTATTTAGTAGCAAGTCAAACATTCCTACTATTTTAACTCAGAAAGATGATGAGGGCAGGGGAGAACATCCAATAGCATTTCACTCCCAGACCTTGAAGGAATATGAGACAAACTACAACTTTGTGGAGAGGCAAGCATTTTCAATAGTTAAGGGGCTCAAGAAGTTTTGACACCTAATCTCTTGCAATAAGGTGATTGCCTATGTTGCGCATTCTAGTGTGCACGAATACATCATGGAAGGAGAAATCACCTAGAAAAGAACCAATTGGATCACCAAGATCCTCGAATACGACATTGAGGTCAAGCCTACAAAGACCGTTTAGGGAAGAGGATTATGCGAATATCTTGCACACGATGAAGAAATGGCCACCAAAGAAGAGCAGCCAAAGCTAGTCCTAACGAATGAGTCGGGTTCTAAAGGTTGTTGGATGGCGGACAGAGTAAGGTTTATGCACACAAGAAAATATCTTCCAGGCCTTCCTTCTTAGAAGAAGATATTCTAGTGACTTCAAAACAATGAATTCATGCTCATTGAAGGGATCCTATTCAAAAGAAATTTTAATGGTGTTCTATTATGGTGTGTTACCATAGAGCAAGCAAAAAGGATCCTTGACACTTACCACAATAGTCTCCTAGGTGGACATTTCTCTGCAAAGACCACCGCCATCAAAATTATGTGCACGGGGTACTTCTGGCTGACGCTATTCAATGATTCCTACTCCTTGTTAAAAGCCCACAAGGAATGCCAATTCTTTGCTAGAAGAAGAAGGATTTCTGCAATGCCTCTTAATCCAATAGTGGTTGACGAGCCATTTGTGCAATGGAAACTAGACTTCATCAAAATGATCAACCCAGCCTCCAGCGCAAGTCATAAATGGATCTTGATGGCCACTAACTACTTCACAAGGTGGATCAAAGCCATGCCACTAAAGAATGCAACAAAAGCAGAGCTATTGGACTTCCTAGAAGAACTGGTGATGAGATTCAGCCCACCAAAAACCATCATCTCCAACAATGCCAAAGCTTTCCTAGGCTCTAAGGTAAGTCAATTTTCACTTACGCATGGTATATTCCTTAAAACATCATCAAAATACTACCCGCGGGGGAACAACTTAGCCGAGTTGACAAACAAGAATCTGGTCCAACTCCTCAAAAGGATCAAATCAGAATACTAAAGGGAATGGCATAAAAACCTCTGAGCAGAGCTTTGGGCAAATGACATAACTCCTAGAAGTGAGTCCTCAAGACTTCGTCGTATGAGCTAGTATATGGAAAAGAGGTGTTATTGCCTATCTCTATGGAGATTCTAACACTGCAATTGCTAAAATATCTTGAGGTGGAACAAAATGGCACAATGGAGGTGTGGCTAGCTAAGTTGCTAGAAGTACAAGAGAAAAGGTAAAAGTACCTAATAGCCATGACTAACCGCCAATAGGTGGTTAAATGGTGGTTTGACAAGAAAGAGTCTGACCAAGGTCTAAAATGTGGAGAATTAGTTAAGGTTTAATGAAAGAGTTGTGAAGCCAGATCAGCATGAGAAGTTTGATAGCCTTTGGGAAGTCTTGTTCTAGATAATTCAATGCAAATAACATAATGCATGAGTTAGTAACTATGGAAAAAGAAGCGCTAGGAATTCCGGTCAACAAAATTCACCTTAAATTATTTAATTAAGGCTTACATATCCTACCAATGTAAATATTTCTATACTATTTTTTCCTTCTTTCCCTTTTTTTTTTGTTGGCTAGTCTTTTTATTTATTCTATGGTTCGAGGCGAAAAGGAACAAGTAACCCATTATTGCAGAGAGCAAGAAAAATAAACTCACAACTCCCAAAATAGAAAATCAAAAACCCACATGCAAGATTGAATTCATACATATATGTTGAAAAGGAAAAAGATGACCCATGAAGCAGATAAAGCAAGATGATTATATAAAGTTAAATTTTCATTATATATATGCTTAAGTATTTACATTGTCAAAATGGCTTAAGGGCCATGCTTCTAAAAGTATATAGTTCTATTCTTCTTTTTTCATATATTCTACGGAAAATCCTTTTTCAGGAATGTATACAAAAATGGACTAATTGCTATGAGTTTGTTTTTAAAAAGAAAAAAGAAAAACATGAAGGTCTTCAGTCCACATCATGGGTAGCAGCAATGGACACATCAACAACAACATCCATAATATCTTCATCCACAGGGGCATCATCATCAATAGCAACATTATCCAAGGGAGCAATAGCCAATGTCGGAGGGAACACCAGGTTCCTGAAGTTCATGTACCAATCAATATTGTAGAACGACACCACATTGTAGATGCAAAAGAGAAAGTGGCAGACATGAGTGACCCTCTCACAGTGCTCATTCTGCAACTAGAGTTGAAAGCCACTCAGAAATGGTAGCTATGGTATGACTGCGTCCTCTACAATGAACCTCCTAAGCTTGCTTGTGGTCGGGATGCCTCCACCATATGCAACATTTACTACTACCTCCCCAAGGCCGCTCAAGTACTTCTTTGGGAAAATTTCCTTGACCAAACGTAGAATCAGTAACTTGGGAACTCCAACATCCACCATGGAGGCAAAAAAATGTGAGCACACGTTAGTGTTAACTCAATATTTGTCCTCATATTCGAGGAAGTCCCATCCCATAACCCATTTCGTGGCTATGATAGCTAGTGAGTGCTTGTTCTTCATCATCCTTTTCAAATGCCTAGTTGAAATATCACCTAAAAAAGATGTTTGAGACTTATGATAGACTAGAAAATTGGGGTATTCATGTTGGTAGATGCTTTGTAACTACCTTAAAACTAATTCTGCAAAGTTCCTAGGTCTAGCCTATAAAAACACTACGCAATTTGTTAATGCTAAAATGTTAAGCCAGTTACCTATTACTAACTTTTCTCAAATCACTAAGTGTGATTTCGCTACTACTGAGGTGCCTATTTATAGAAAAAATGAGGAAATGTGTGGTAGTTTTCCTACCATAAACATAATGTTAATTGAGTACCAACTTGAAAGTCAAGCCTGAGCTTGCTCGAATTTCCCACCCAGTTACGTCTATTGAGTACGACTTCATGTGTGCAAAACTAATAAGGGCTAATTAATTAGCCTAAGCTGGTGGCATCAATTGATGGTGTTATGCACGACCAAATACTGAGGTGTCGTTCTCCATGTGTAATTTTCAACACATACAAATGCTTAAGTTGCTAGAAAAGTGTCAACTCAAGTTCCAAGAAAATCTTGCTATACAATACGGTTGCTAATTGTAGTTATGAATTCTTGTCATATCAAAATGGCAAGTGATTCATCTCGCACAAGCCAAAAGGTTGGAGGTACATGCCGAATTAAATGCAAAAAGGTAACTCCCATCTACCACCTTGAGAAAAGATAGCTAAGTATTGCATGTAAAAGGTTTAAGCACTTAAAAGGTTTTTTCAAATATGCCACTCAGAGCGAAAGCAATTTCTAGTACACCACCAGAGCCGAGCTAAAATTGCAGAGGTTCAGGCTAAGCAGGAGCTTCCCACAAATCAAAAATGGCAGAAAGTTCAAGCAGGAAGCACAGGGAGGGGCAACGCAAAACTTATTTAAAGCTATGCGAGGAGCACCAGCCGTCAATGTTTTTGAAAACATTTCTTATGCTACGCCTGGGATTCCTGACAAGCCAAAGTGGGAAAACACACAGAAACTGGAGAAGCCCAAAAGCTATAGAGACCATACCCTAATCTAGGAGGATTGGGATAATATTCATGATCCCATTCTTGCAAAGAACCCTAAAGGATCGAGGGAAGTAGCCTGCGAAAGAATGAAGGTATCCAAAAAGATAATGTCAACGATAGAGAAAATATGGTTCAGCGGGCTTCCACAATATATGATCCCATCTGTGCACTACTGCCCAAAATTAGTCAATGCGACCATTAAGCATTTCAACCCAAGCACCAACACTATCGAGGGCCGAACTCTATTAGTTAATATCACCCTGGGAGCTATCTGGAATATGTTGTGTATTCTTGATCATAAACAAAGAAAAATGAAAATAGAGGCATTCACTCCTACAAAAGGGGAAAATATATGGAACACAAGGGATAAGGCTCTGGAGTTTTATAACAAAGAAACCCAAAGGATTGAAGTAGAGCAGCAGAAGCCACCAAGAATTTTGGCGTAGCACGGTGCTTTCAAAACAGACTTGCAAAATGCCTTTTCAATGATGGCATTTGTTTGCGGTTTGGACACCGACAAAGAGGTGGACGCGTTTCAATTGGGCCCAGCTTTCCAATTCTATAGGCAACAATCTTACTTCTGGTATGATTTTGCAGAACACCTCAAAGGAGATGATAGGGCAAATTAACAATTACCAAGCTGAACGTAAGTTCAGGTTTCCTTCCTATCTCGCCCATATGTTTTTGCATCAAAACCCTAATTTCTTTGGTAAGCGTGTGGAGCTGTCTATTTTCTATGAAAGAAACAGAAGAAAGTCGTTTTTTGTCTAGACTCCTCTCCTCTCTTCCACTTTCAACTATTATGCATTTTTGGATTATTTCTTGACTCTGATTTTGCAAGATTTGCAAGGAGAGGATGGTATTAATCGGCTCACTTTGACGCAGGCAGAGTATATGCAGAACTTCATTCCTAGATGTGACTAGTTTTTTGGAGCGAATTTCACATTCATTCGGATGCGAGGCTTCACCGAGGAACCATTCCGCCTTCCGACATGCGTTACAAATCGAGTGCTAGCCCTTGAATTGTTCTGGCAAGCATGCATTATTGATGTTACTTTCTGCAACAGAAAACCCAACTAGAAGGGATTTTTCACCTGCCCGCAAAACTTCAAAACAGTGGCCATGAAAAAGAAGCAGACACACCCGCTGTTGCAGGATAAGCTGGCTCATCTTGGGTTGGTAATGATCTGCGATAAATGGAATTACAACCCTTTCAATGATCTACCATATGAGCATATCAAAGTAACTCATAGTTCTCGGCCTTACTGGGAAAAGAGGCGTAGCCCGCTGGAGAATGAAGATGAATTATTGGTTGACCTGATTTATATTCCCATAGAGGACAGCAGGCCGCCATGGCATAGATTCTACTTCGCTATGGCGGATTATGATGAGAACTGCAAAATGGGAACAACCTTGTTCAATAGGTTGAGAAAAGAAGAAGAATGGAGTGTGGAAAGAATCAAAGCCTTCTGGGTGTATCGCCAAGAGACAAAATAGCTTGATGCACCTTATGAAAGCTTGTCGGATGATGAACAATTCAATAAGCTATGAGATGATGAGCATTCGGATTCCGATTCAAGCGCTAGCGGAGGCAATGACTCCGATGAAGAAAAAGAGCAGGCAGAGGAGGAAGCTGAGACATCAGCGTCCTCCACTTAGCAAAGGAAAAATCCTATAGGGCAGCCTGCCTATGTCGCTTCAAATGTGCAACTAAATATATCAAGAGCCTCGCGGACGCTTACCTGGGCCTCAAAAGCAACAAGAGGGTCCCAACAGCAATAGCCAGAGACTGTAGAGACGGGAGACTCCCCGCCCCCTAAACGACAGCGCATGGAAGTTATTATGGGAGAAGGTTCACAAGAACCCGCTGCAAGCCAAGTGCTCACAGCAAGCCAAGAGCTCGAAGCGAGGAGCCAGCAACGGGCAGAGCACCGCCACCATCCAGTCAATAGGTAACGTTCGCTCCTTTTCTTACTTCTCAATCTTTAGTATCCTCTGTTGTTTCCACGACGCCCCTTACTACAAGTGTCGGCCCTACCTTCTTTGCCTCTACCACAGTGTTTGCAGGAGGTTTCTCCCAATTCGCCCAGACAGGGCCATCTATCTTAATGCCTTCGCGAACCCTGACACCAGCTACTGCTGCCAAATCTCTCCTCGCCTCTTTTTCTAAAGGCTCAGCCGCCATTGAAACCACTATTGCTTCTACTACCTCGGGTCCGACCCAATATGCCCAGCAAACGGACTCTACAATGACTACCCCGTCACCACGGCAACCAATGAGCCCTTCCGCCGGTTCGCAAACTGAACTTTGGCAAGTCCCTTATTTCTCCCCGCAGACTATTACTCTCCAAAAGAGAAAAACGTAGGGGCCTGCCACACTTACATTCCCTTTTACCGTACCTCTCGGTGCACCCTTTGCAAGCAGGCTAGTTCAGTCACCATCCCAATTCATAGCCCAAGGAGAGACCACAAAATAAGTGCGAGCTCTCAGAATGCAAAAGAAAAAGGCTAAGGATGACAAGAAGGTTGTGAAGCCTAAGGTGTATACTGTGTACAATGAAGCGCATCAAATGTTGAATTTAGCCATGTGCAAACACCATCAAACCACATGGGGAGATGTTGCCGGATGATTACGACATGTATGTTGTGGGACTTGATCTAAGAGTAGCCTGACCGCAGGACAAGGTAGAACTCATGGAAGAAACGCAGCGGGTGGTAACGACTGACTTCCTCCGCTCTAGCCGTAGCCGTCAGTTAAAGAAAAAGGAGCAGTTGAAG